>CAUYQV010107555.1:0-21488 GCA_963574575.1 Galagoides demidoff
CTAATCTGTCATAGAATACATTCTCAAAAAATGGTGAGGAATATGAGTAGAAACATTTCCTGTGTTCTACAGATTGATTATAACCTACTTTTTAATAATATGTATTACATCATCAAGTGAATGCAGTATGATGTTTTTCACCACCTTATTATAGCTGGACATTTAGGTTATTTCAAAATGTTTGCACTTGGAAACAGCCTCATCTTGAACACTTATAAATATAACATTTTTTCTGCAGTTGGGGTTATTCCTCATCCTAGATTTTTCCAAGTGGATTGGCTGGATCAAAGGGTGCAAATTTGTCAAACAGCCCATTACAAAAGGTCCTGCTTTCTTTATCTAATGTCAATTTACTGATAATGATGAAATGTATCTGCTATCTAAGTTTAAAGACTTGTCATATTTGTAAAAAAGTTTATTAAAAGAACAATATGGCATGTCATAAATGTGAAAGAGTCAATGACATAGAAACCAAGGGCCACTGATTTTCAGGCTTGAGTAGTAATTAAGGCTATTATTGAGAATTCAAGATAAAGTTTATATTATATTAACAGAAAAAAGGCAGAGACAGGAATATACAACAGTGCATTTGTAGAGCAATAAACTTATAAAATTTGCTGACATGAGTGATTTATTCATAAACAGAAAAAATGAAGCATTGATGGAGAATCAGGGCAGAGGCAGAGGCCATACAGGAAAGCTTATTTAAAATAAGCTAGGGCATTGGGACTTTATTTTCCAGGAAGTTGGGTGAAAAAAAATCAAGATTTCTCAGTATAAGACTGACATGCAAAAATGTATTATAGCAATCTATGATTATTTTTAGGGGTATAGATTGCAAGTGATTAAAAATAGAGACAATAATTTTTTCTTTTTATTTTAAATTTTCTCTATACATGCACATGTGTTTGTCTTCATAAAATTAAAGAGGCTTAAAATTTAATAACAATAACAATGTTTAAGATAAGGACTAGAAACAAAAACCTTGTAAAGAACAAATGAAGGTAAATCTGAAAAGAAACAGATGCTTGCTGCAATGAAATATTGAGCAATAATAATAATACATTCCTATATTACTCATGTCACTAGAAAGGGAGATTAATGTTTTTAAATTACTGAGACAAAAGTCTTTTCCCTAGTCTAATGGATTTTTTAATAAAAGCAATTAGATTAATCTAATATGCTCAAAAATCCAAGCAAGCAGACAAGCTACATGGTTTCTCTCAACCAATATCAGGTACCAATTTGCCTTTACAAATTGATGAAGGAGTGCAAGGTGAGAGCTAGAGTAAGAGCCCCAAACTCTGTGAACTTAGCTAAAATGATGATAATAATCAGCCACTGTCCCTACATTTGCTTGATGATCATTGATGATCAGCGTTCCCTCTGTTTGCTTCCTTACCCTGAAGTCAAGCACAATGGTCCATTATAAAGATTCTTAACTTTTTCTATATAGAACATCACCTGTTTGAAACCTAGGGGTAGTTTTTGAGATATCTTCCAACTCCAGCATTCCAGTGACGGACACACCCAGACCATGGAAATAAATCTACTGGTCTCACAACACACACTCAAGAACCTGGTCCTGCATTCCAGACCATTGGTTGACCCATCCATGCTGCCACCCTACCATGGACTAAGGGTACCCCTAAACCCAGCCAATTAGCAGACTCTGATTAATTAATCTCCTGCCTGTCAAACTCTCTTTAAAAACCTTGTCTGGTAGCTGGGCATTGTGACAGGCACCTATAGTGTTATGCCCGAAAATACCCCCAAATGGCGGCAGCAGACAAGTCCGAGACACACACCAATGTAAAAGACAAGAGGTGAGTTTTATTCAGGCCCCGGGAAGCCCAGACTCTCCTGGCATGCAAGCCAAGGACGAGCCTTCAGGCCTGGGCCAAGCCAGAGCCTGGACTCTCCTGGCATACACACCGAGAGAGTCTCGAACCCAGGGTGGAGGAATTTTTTATGGGGTACAGAAAGCAAGAAGGGTAGGAGGGTACGAGTACACTTTTCATTGGTGGTTAGTGATTTCACTAGTAAAGTTACATTCTTGGTTGGTGGTTGATGATTTCACTAGTAAAGGAGGATTTGGATTGGTACAGGGGATTTCTTAACCGGGCTAGAGGTAGTGTAGCCTAATTAGGTAGTTGAAGGAGACATACCTGAATTTCAGTAGAAACCTTTTACCTATTATGGGAGCTGTTCAAGGGACTGAAACTTATTACCTATTACGGCAGTTGTTCAAGGGAACTGATACTTATTTCCTATTATGGTGGTATGGCAGCTGTCTGCCTAAGGTGTCTCAATCAACGGCTTAATAGCTGAGCAGCAGGTGGGGGGAGGCAGCAGGGAGTGGCCCTGCGGTTTAACAGAGCTTATGCAGTAAATGACAAAATGGCGCTGGTCTGGCCCTTACACATTCAGAAGGATACACAGAGGTCCTTGGTACTACATGGCTCTTTGTAATAGGAGCCAAACACAGAATGCCAAATGTCAGCCACCTAGCAGGTTCAAAAGTTTGCCCTAATGTATGGTGATGTTGTTTGTTTTGGTTACCTGGGAACTTTCAGGGAGAGTGTCTGGGTGCTTTTCTGCTTCTCTGCAGACCCTCTCATCACTGATTTCTATTTAAAACCATTTATAACTCTAGCAGATGTTTCTGATTTAGAAAATGTACTTTTTCAGCCATTTCTTTCTTCCTTCCCCCTTGACTCCTCCGGCCGGCTCTTCTCAGGAGCTAATTCCAGTCAGGATGGAAATTACAAGCATGTCGTTTAGTGCCGGGAATGACGTGCTGACTGATGAGCAGAGGTAGGGCTTGAACTGGGGTCTGGAGGAACAGACTTCAGTAGATTAGAGTATCAGTCTACTGAGAAATGTGCCATGCAGAAGCTTGATTTTCCTTCAGTCCAACTTAATTTTTCAGAGCCTGTAACTGAGACTGGCAGTTGTGAGCCCCTCGGTTTCTTCAGCACAATTTATCAGCACAGGGTCGGGGAATTCTTTGGGGTCTGTTTGTCATGAGCAGTGATAATTATGCATCTCGACAGTCCTCCTCATACTATGTAATGTAGTGAATGAGGCGGAGAGAATGGTTTTGATTTAGAATCAGCAGCACCGTCACCAGACCCAAATATGTCCAACATTCAAGTAACCCAGGAATCACCTCTCCTGTTCTGGATCGGATCCATCAACACACCCCCGATGAGGACACATCCTTCCCTTTATGACTATTGATGGGCTTTCAGCCTGACAATTCAGAAACGTGCCGTTGAGGTAGGCCACAGTCAGGGAGGAACGCCTTCTGGGATTTCTCAGTCATCAGCCTGAGTGGGGGTGGTTTGGGGCAGGAAATGTCTCCAGATAATGCATTCTTCTCATTTCTTTTTCAAATACTCCGCCTCTCAGCTATGAATCAGGGAAGCTCCCACTTTTCCCTGTCAGTGCCATTCCCTCTCTTGGCCTGGTCTGGGGTGTGAGAATGAATGAACTGTGTGCAGTTCATCGCGAGGCTAAGCAGATCAATGCTCCTGGCCCTGTCTGGTTAGAGGATACTTAACATCACCTTAAAAAAAAGGCATTTCCAAGAAAAGATGAAGGTGGCAGTAAAAATAGAGCATTTGAGTACCTACTCCATGCTAGCTTTCCCTGACAAAAACGGAGAGGATCTGGTTGACCCCTAAAGCTCCTTTTGACCCGTTAGGAACTTTTTGTATTTCATGAGCTGGAGAGTAGAGCTAATATCAGGTACCGTGAGACGGAAATCACTGGCGGCCCTTTCCCCAGAGAGTAATTAAAGGTACCTAGGAACTCATGGGGTGTTTAAACGCAGGTAAACCAGACAGGTGAAAGTACGTACCAGAGAAGAAAAGTATTAAAAGGTCACTTGAGTAATGTGCGACCCGGGTCACACTTCAGAGTCCCCCGAAACATTTCCCAGACGCTCACTGCGCTGGATAAACCAATCCCCACCATCTGTGGTCACTTTCTTAGTCCCCTTCCAGGGACCACTGTTGTTGCTTCTTGTTGGAAATCAAGCAAAGACCTGAACCCAAACCTGGTGCTCCTTTTTGAATGATGTATTGACAGGCGTGGCTTCCCCAAACCTGCTAGCCATGGTATTGCATTGCGTTGTGACGCTGCTTTGTAAAAACACGCATCTTAACTGTTATTTTTATGTTGTTTGCCAGATTTTCTTTTCTTCAACAATTTTCCAGGGTTATTTATTTGGTGTGGTGGCTGAAGATAAATACATTTCATTTGAAAACTCTTTAGTGACTTTGAGAACAAAGGGAAATCCCTGTTTTTTGTGAATTTCTCCAGTTTGTGTATTTTCTTTCTCCCTTTACATCATTTCAGTCCCCTCAGATGCCTCAGGGAGGGGGATGCCAGGAATGATGAACCACTGATGCCTGTCGGGAGACTGACACTCAGTGTAAGTAGGAGGACGCCGGAACACTACAGTGTGCCATGGCCTTCCAACAGAGCTGATGCCGAGAATTGACATCTAACGACTCTGTGTACTGGAAAACAGGCCACATAAAAATGTATGTCTGAGACGCATTTTTAAATGTTATTTTGACCAGATAGAAATCTATCCTTGGTGTCTTACAGTGATGTAGCTTAGAGAAGCTTCATTTTATGGACTACACGTGGATGGTTTACACAACACATTTAATGAGGGATCCTTGTAGTTATTCTTTATTTGTTGAGATTTTAAGTAATCCATGTGATCAAAAATGAATAATTCATTTTAATGAATGTCATTTTATTATTTTTTCGCCAATACCTTCCATTTTTAATTCTGCAAAAAACTCTGTATTCCATTGTCTTTTTAAGAAAACTACTACACTATCTGATATTTAACTGTGCATAGAATGTTGATATTTTTTCATATATAAGCACATATATATTCAAATTACCGTTTTGCTTTTTCTTTGCTTGGAAATAATAATATCTTTTTCTCAGATATTTAAAACAATCTAAACCATTTCATAAATATACTTCAGAAAAGAAATGTGGGCTCACAACAGTAGTTCGTATGGATAAAACCATAACTGAATACAGTTTCTCCTATGTTGTGAAGAAATTCTTAAACATATTAACATGGAAGTAATAATATAAGTATTTTCCATTTCTTCTAAGAAGGCTTTGTATCATTGCTTTTATGCCTCAGCTTTTCATTGTTCACCATCCTCAGCTGTTCCTGCTAACAGCCAGATTAGAAGACAGCCTCAGTGGCGATCTCAAAATCTTAGAGGTGAAGAGGGAAGGTAAATTTGTATTCCCTTACCAGCTTTAGATTGGAGATCAGCACAATTTTGTATTCACATACCCAATGTTTAGAACTCGGTCTTTTTCCCGACTTGCAGTTCCAATCAGTTCATCTTTCTCCTTCCACTCCCAGAGCAGGTCATGTGTTAGGGTGTGTGGAATGGCACACAGGGAAATTAGTTGTGCTCTCATTGGAGAGGGGGGACCACCAGTCACGCGTGCCCTTAAGCAGGCTGATGTTAGGAAGGAAGTAGACAGTTACAGGAGGATTTCACAGAGATAGAGAAAACAAAAATGAGGGCCTAAGTGCAAAGGACATTGGATTTCTATCCAGTGAGAAATAGCTAAAGCATTTTTTGTTTGAGTTGATACAATGTGTGTTGAATAAAATTTGCTGCAGACTCTGCCTCAGCCAGGCATAATGATGAAGCAATACTTCCCAAACAAATAGGTGGTTACCAACTGGAGAAAGTTTCTAATGCTACTTAATCTAGTTTCCTGAATTCAGATACATCCTAGAAATGTCATTCATTATTCTTTAGATAAATGTACTTAATATCATTTTCATTATTTTCTGATTTTTCACCTTGCCAAATGTAGCTTTTCCAATCTCAGTACTTTTCAAGAATATAATACCTGTAATGAAGAAGGAATTCCTGTGTACTTGACGCGGAGTGGCTAAATGGTAGAGGAGCAGTTTACACTAATTCACAATGACCTATAGCAACTAAGTGTGAGCAGAATTTTTGATGGAGATGTATATGAACTCGATAAGCACTCATGGAATTTACTTTTAAGGCTCCAGAGAGATTCCTGTGCTGAATTCAGGCTTGATCTCAACACAAACGAACCTCAGAGGGTCACTAAAATCCTCTGAAAATTTCTGCATTTGTGCCTGTGTCTACCAGGTGGATCCAAATCCATTCGTCACCTGAGAATCAGCAGACTGATTGAGTGTCTGCAAGCCTGTTACTCATTTCAGCCAATGAGGGAATAGTTTCCAACCACTCAGTCGTTTCTCTAAATTTCTGGTCTCTCCTTCTGCTGTTGTGGGGACAGTTTTGGCTGTTGATAAGGTAAGTGAGGTTCAGACCTACACCAGATAACGTATAATTCATGCAGCCTTGTCTGCTGGGAACCAGTATTTTGTCTATGCCTTTCTACTCATGGTGAAATGGAATAGGGGAACCACTCAGCCAAAAGAAACTGGGCTTTATCCTCAACTATGAAGTTATCCAGAAGGACCCTTGGAACAGAATTCTTAGGCTTGACATTTTTAATCTTTATTCTCCAGCCCAATGCACGTACATGTCTCAAAGAATATCATGTTTTCCTCCGGTAGCATCCCCAAGTTTGTCTTTACACATCTTTCTTCCAACACTGTTGGGTTCCATGTTTACATCTTTAAATGCTTTGGTTTTAAGGCTTCAGTCTCCCAGATAAGACTTAGATACCGAACCCAGGAATAATGACACAAAACTACTAGCATTGCTGAATGTTATCTAGGACCTGATTAGCACAAGAGGATGGTGATTGGGCTGAGACCATTTCTGAAAGCTTCTCATTCTTCTTGCCCAGGCTTTTGTTGTGTTTTTAGCTGTTTTATAAAAAAAATTCTACCCCTTAAATAACTTCCCCCAGGGTATCTGCAACCCAAGCATTGTATAAAAAATATACAGTCTTATATCTTTATGAGAGAGATAACTAATTTTTGGACACATACAAATATATAATATAAGTACTTCTTAGAAATCTCCCACCCACAAACACACAAACTAACCATTGCTAAGAATTATTTCAGGGGGTGGAGTTGGCCTTTATCTGGTGAAATTCCAGTGGGCAGAGAGCTTGAGCCCGGTGGTTAATTTTATATCAGATTTCAGCCAGCCGGCAGTTCCTCTGGTCTGCCGGTAGACTACTTTCTCTGTCACTTGGTATTAGATGTATTACACACCAAGCAGTAATTATCTTTGACACATAATTATTATGGTTTTGATGACAAGAAAGTCTTTTCTTTCAGTGCTTTCATAACATATATTCCTGAAAGTCCAGGCTTGCAAAATGTAGCTAAAAATTAAAAGCACTTGGCTTCAGGTTGAATTTGAGGAGAGGGAATAAAACAAAAGAATTTGCTGCACACAGAGGAGGACAGTTTGGGGAGAGCGACAAGAAAAAAAAAAAAAGAAAAGAAAAAGGGGAAAGAGAGAGACTATTTGAAAGTTTCCCAGATAGTATCACCTAAGGAGATTGCTGAACAGGAGTACAATCTCCAAGGTTCATCAATGCACGAGGAAAAGCTGCTGGGATGCAGCTGAGTCAGGGATCTACTAGGAAAGGAGGCCTTTAAAGTAATAAACTGATCAAGGCTTGGATTAAAAGAGGAGGAGAGAAAAAAAGGAGGCTCCCGGCAAGGCCACACAAACCACACAAATGAGTTTCTAATCTTGCCACATGGGTATTTTCCAGCTTTTTGCTCTGAGTCAACCCCAGCCTCAGGCTTGGATGAGCAGTTTCACAATCCTTGCCCCTGAACAAAGATTTTTTTCTTTTTTTTTTAAAGATTGGAATCAGGCATCTTGAGTTCTTGAGCTGGGGGCTCTTTGGTATTTAAATAGTCAAGTGCCTAGCTCCCCTCCAGCTGTACCTACAGCTATGATTCTTAGAAGCCTGAACCGCCGAGCTGTGGCTGCAAACCCTGGTCTGGGCTCACTTGGACAATTCCCTGGAATTTCTGCTCGGGAGCATCTGGGGACAGTGTGAGCTGGCGACAAGTGTGGGTGTGGTGGAGACTAGGGGATGGCGAGAGAATGGGGGTGTGTTTGAAAGACTTATTAAAGACTAGCATCATAATACATGGATGTAATAATTTAACTCTAGGAAGCTGATGTTATCCGGGATCTGATTAGCACAAGAGGAAATCCATTGGGTTGGTGATGGTGATTGGGCTGAGACCAAAGCTCTTTTCCTTTCCCCATTTGGAAGTCAAAAATGTGGGCAACGGGGAGTCACTTATGTTCTCAAGGGTGCTCCCTCGCCCCACAGACTTCTCAGCTGTAACTCAATAATAATCAAGCAAACAAACTTGAAAGCAGCTCTAATTTTAGTTCATTTTATTATTTAGAGATGAGGAGTGGAGGAGGGGAGGAGGAGGAGGCTGCCATCTATGACTAACACTGTCTTGCAAGTTCTTAAGCCATATTTAGTAACGGGGGGTATAAAAATAAGCTTTTGGTTCAATTTTTTTTTTTAAGTTGACTTCTGTTTTCTTTCTTCTCCTCCCTCTCCATAAAGACGGATTTAACTAATTACACTTTCAGCTGAATGCTGATAGACATGTATTTATTATCGGTGCTGTACGCCCTGGAATTCTTTTTCTCCTCGGTGAAGCCACAGACATATACATTAAACTCTGGTCTCTGTGAGCTGTCACAGTTATGGTCCAGCCAGAGCAGTGCAATATGATAAAGTTTTCAGGCCCTGTTTAGTTAAGACTGAAGATCTGGTACCCAGCCAATATCCACCACTCAGGGCTCTTTTCACAGTCCAAAATGATTTGGCTTAAACGTTTCCAACTGTGATGAGGTCCCATTTCAGTGATTATGCAGCCATTCACTTTTCCACATCAACATCAAAGTCATTAACAGCCGAGTATTATTGCATTGGCTGGAATTCAGTTAAGGACTAGAGGGAAGTTGCCCTTTATTAAGATAAATCAGTGCCTTCGTTATGTCACCCATGAAATAATCAATTTACTGTGTTGGTTAATTTCCTCCCTCTTTGATCTGTGAATTAAATTCAACAGATCATTGTTTCACACAACTACCACTCAAGAAATGTTTTAAGGGAAAAATGCCCACATACGTTCTGATTGCTGCGTTCTTACAAGTATGATAAACAACACAGCAAAAGCGAGGGCTCTGTCCATGCCATCATTTATTTCCATGGTTATCTTATCTCCTCCATGCTCCAAGAGCAGAGTAACACCCTGATCTAGCTGGGTGATCCTCTCTGAATTCCTGAAGTGTTCTGCTTAAGAAATACAACGTTAAGCAGAGCTAACCTTAATACTTTGGGGATCATAAGCTTGTACCAAATCCAATGTAGGATATCCTTGCCTGAAATTTAGGATGAATAAGCAGTGATCTTTACAAGAATATTCACTTATAAATGGGAGGCATCCTTCAGAAGGCTCTCTCTTATAAATACAAAGCAGTCTTTGCTCCATAATTCATAGCTTCTTGTGGGGAAAAGGAGTTGAGAGGGATGTTTTATTTTTCCTTGCTTTTGGTGATTCCTCTGAGAAATATTCTCGTGCTTGGGTGATTTAAAAATATATATTTTATAATGAAATATTGCATACATGCAGACAAGTATAGAGAATAATATCATAAAAACCCCTGGAACCATAACACAACTTTATCAAATCTTAACATTGCATTTTAGATATGTGTCTGCATGTGCTTTCAATAAATAAATCTTACAAATAAAGTTGAGGACTGCTCTGTATCCCTTCTCTACCCTTCTCTATCTCTTTCCATTCTCTCCTTCCTCACAGGAAATGCCTAGCATGAATTGATGCTCATCACTTTTTTGCATTTTTGCACACTTTCTCCCCATTTCTCCCCCTCCAGAAGCAAAAGTTGTTCTTCATTTAATTTAGTATAACTGGCATCAAGGTATTCTGTTGGGTCACTTCTGAAAAAGTGAAAGATTTGGGGAAAGAAACACTAGTATTGATTATTGAAGTTTTAGCATTTTGTCGGCAAAAACTTTTGTTAGAAATATTTGACACCTTAAAGTCACAGATGTTTGACGCCTCAAGACACAGATTCTTTATTTTTATAGGCTAAGATAAATGACATCTAAACTCAATTTTTCTCAATGTTTTAGGCTCAGAATTTTCCAAGTGTCTTAGGTCACCTATGCTTTATCCAAATTATTTAGTAAGATTTGAAAAATGTGTATTTTCCATACAGGGAAAATATAAGTTGAGGAAAAACAATTCTGATCATTTCCATTTCAAGAAAAAGGCAAAAAAAGAGAATGTGAAAAATGTATGTGTGCATATATATGTGTGTGGACACATTATCTTATATTTTACACTGTAGCTAATTTTTTAAAGTTATTTTCTGGTTTCTTATACCAAGATAATATTAGGTAGACAATGGTACAGGAAAAAATATTAATTAGGATTAGTTTCTGATAAATATTTCAGTGAGATTTATTCTTTATTTCAAAGATGGTCATTTCTGATGATAATTTCTCATCCCTACTTATTATTACATTTTAGAAGCTAAAGGAGAATTTAATGGTAAATAAAGTTTGAAACTAATTACATTTGCTATTAAATGACTCCATCAATCTATATCTAAGATTTACCAAAATTGGGCATTAATCTATCAAGCGGTTGGAAATTGCCAGGGTATTTCAGGCTCCTTTTTAGCAGTTCATATTTTATAATAGTGCTGTCTCCATCTTACTAACATTAAACATAATTTCACGGCAGAAGACAATTAAATTAATGAATGGCTCTTGTGTTGTCAAATCCCACGAAAGCCATTTCTGCAAAACGAACTGGGAAATCTGTTCCGTATTTTAGAAGAGGTTGCCGTTTCTACCCAAGACAAAGAAGCCCAACTTCTGTATTCTGTTACTAACGTGTAATTTAGCCTGGAGTTTCACCCTCCGAAAATGGTTCAATAAATTCACATCCAAAATAAGTTCAAGTCCAGTGAAACAGTTCATTAGTCATTGGATAGACTATGAAAGAGAAGCTTACTATTTGACTGATGATTCCAAGCCCAGTCAATTTTGTTATTTCTAATTCAGGTAAAAAGTCAACTCTCTATTACTGGTGATATTTCTGAATTAGAAGTAATTTCCTGTTTGGAATTGATCACCACCATATGTAGAAATTCCAAGTCTTGATTATTTTTCGTCATAGATAGATTTTTTTTGCCATGTTGAAAAGTTGATTTTCCTAACATTGTCATACCATAAGTGGACTTGGAATTTGGAAAGTTGGACTTCTAGGTTTCATTCAGACTTATCAGAGTTTCAGCCAGAAACTCTCATGGTGTGGGTCATTTTATTAGATTACTCTTTTTTGGGGAGGGGGAGTACTTTTGGAATATGTTCCTTGCAAAGGCAGGTGACAAGGAAGCCATATCGTAGCAGTCCACAGAAATGTTAGACTTTGGATGCAGCTGAGGGCCGTTGTGGCAACCTTTCTTCTTACAGGCAACAGTGGGTCCAGAGAGTTCAGGTGTGAGAATCCAGGTAGTGAACAGCAGAACAGCAGAATTAGCAGGCAGCGATTCGGCTTAGTTGACATGAAGACTGTTTTTGTTTCCTTTACATGTAAGTGTGCAGTGACTTAAGGTGAGTGCTTGTGACTAACTAATGCTCTGCTGGGAACGGAGAGATGCTAGACCCTGAAGTGACAGGGGATAGAGGTGCCCCGGTGCAAAGGTTCCATGGGTTTTGTAGGCAGAGTTGAAGAAAGGGAGACAAGCAGATAAGCAATAAACTTGGAATGGACAGTGTCTCAAATCTGGGAAGATAATTGCCTCTCAAGAAACAATTTATGTGTTTCTCAGTCAGGAAAGCAGGAGAGAACAGGATGAGTAGGTAATTCTGAAATATTGGGGGGAAAGATTTTAAGGTGTGTCAACAAAAGCAATCAGAAAAAAAAAGATGGACAAACTTAAAAACAGAATTAAAAGACAAAAAATAAACTAAGAAAAGATGTTTGCAACATAAAAAATACAAATGCGTTAGTAACCATTGGACATTTAAAAAATGTAAAACTTTATTGAAATGCCATTTTTCTTGTATCAGATCACTAAAAATGAAAAATAATGAAAATACACTGAACTAAGAACTACAAGATGAGTAGGAAATAGGCTCTTTTGCTACCACTACTGGGTGGTTCTTTTATTGTTACGACTTTATTAGAGAATAATTTAACAATCTACTTGTAAAGCCTCAAAGTGTCCCTAATTTTTTTTTTTTTTTTGAGAGAGAATCTTCCTCTGTTACCTCAGGATAGAATGCTATGGCATCATAGCTCACAGTAACCTCAAACTCCTGGGCTTATGTAGTCCTCCTGCCTTAGCTTCCCTGAGTAGCTGGGACTACAGGTATTCACCACCATGTCTGGTTAGTTTTTCTATTTTTAAAAGAGGCAGGGTCTTGCCTTTGTTCAGGCTGGTCTCTAACTCCTGAGCTCAAGTGATCCTCCCACCTCAGCCTCCCAGACTGCTGGGATTACAGGCCACCACTCCTGGCCTGTCCCTACTTTTTGATCCAGTTGTTAGACCTCAATTCTTAGATAACAATAATCGAGTATAAAGTTTTGAAATGGAAAAAAAAAGTCAAACAATAGAAGGACTGGTTAAATAAATTATATGTAATCTCCGTGAAGTACAGTTATCTTATCTATAAAATGTATGTGTTAATAGTTCCTATCTCATTATTTTGTTGTGCAGTTTGAGAAAAATGTACTGTGCGTAGTAAGCATTCTCTAGCTATTTATTATTAGTATATACCTTCTTCTTTAAAGTTTTTAAAGTGCTTATAAGTCTTGGGAGAAATGTCCTAGGTTGATGGAAATCCTCTGCGGAGGCCAGCGAGGCAGACTCATTCAGTGAAAGGCAGGCTGGGCAGTGTGGTGCCTAGTGAGTGCGGGGAGCAGTGGGGATGATGATGGCAATGGGTTTGGAGAGGTGGCTGGGGCCAGATCACGTATGGCCTATTAGACCCTGTAAACAACCTGATGTCTTACATTTATTTGTTTACAATCTTCTCCACACAGATTAATCTCTGTGTGGGGAAGAAGGTATTTTATTTCCTTCAAGGTGAGGTATTTTATTTTGTTCAGTTCTGTCTCCTTAGCATTTTATAGATCTACGCCATTCAATACGGTGGCCACCAGCCACAAGTGGCCATCAACATTTGAAATGTAGCTGGTCTGAATTACAGTGTAAAATACCTTTTTTGTCAGTGTTTATTTTGATTACACATTGAAATAATAAAATTTGGGTATACTGAGTTAAATAAACTATATTATAAAAATTGCTCCTGTTTCTTTTCACTTTCTAAAATGTGGCTCCTATAACATTCAAATTTATTTTTTTAATGTATATTTATTGTTTTTTTTAATTTTGCTTTTACGTGTCTTAGTTTGAAGTTTTTTCTTTTTAATTTTCTTTTTTCTTCTTTTGTTCATTTATTTTTTATGGAGACAGAGTCTCATTTTGTGGCTCCGGTAGAGTGCAATGGCATCGTAGCTCACAGCAACCTTCAACTCTTGGGCTGAAGTAATTCTCTTGCCTCAGCCTCCCAAGTAGCTGGGACTATAGGTGCCCACCACAATGCCCGGCTTTTTTTTCTTTTCTTTTTTGTAGAGACAGGGTCTCACTCTTGCTCAGGCTGGTTGATATTTAATTTGACTTAATGTAATATATATTTAAAAGTACATGTGTGGCTCACGTAAATATTTCTTCCATCCAAATACCAAACAAGCCTGAGCCTGCTAAGCTTCTAAGATCAGACAATTGTGTGTGTTCAGGGTGGTATGGCTGCAGACCCATAATATTGCTGTTAAAAAAGCACAGCCACAAAAGGCAAGTAGTTGTCATTCAGTAAATGTGTTTGTTGAATGAATGAATGAGCAAATGTTTTCTGCCTTGATTCTGTTTGGGATGACCTTTGGGTTGTAAGTATCCCTAAAAACTGAGGGATAAGGAAGTTAAGAAAGAACTGTTCTTTGATTAGTATTTGTCCTAGCAGCCTCTCCCAGATTCTTATTCTCTCCCCACTTTCCCCTAACAGGCCCTTCTGAGCACTGCCTACCTGTGTGTTTAGCTCTAGAGAGCCCTGGTGGAGGCAGAATGTTCTGCTGCTGCCTGTGTAGACAGACAAAGACTTGGATGTGAAAAGGTCAACCAGTAGCTCTAGTAGTTCGTGAATCTTAGTCCAGTGTCATAATCTTGGTAAATACTATTATAAAGATTTGGGCAATGAATACATTGACACATATTTATTTATTAAAAACATCTCAAATCAATGGACATGTAAGACAATTATGACACAGGTGGCATTTATTCCAAAAGACATTTATGTACAGGGCAAAATTCTCAAGTAAAGAGGCTGATTTTAAAAAATTGATTTAAGAAAATTGCATCTTTCTAGGAATCTGTAACTATAGAGGCTTAAGTTTATATCTGTACATTACTTACAGGGGGCTCATATGCATCTGTGTCGGCCTGGTATATATATTTATAGAAATAACTTCTTCCTAGCTATAGAAATGGAGATGAGTAAATTTTTAGAAATTATGGGTATCCATAGAAAGTGTTTTCTAAGTGGATGACAGACACTAGGGCTGAATCCTGCTTCAGGCAGTAGCAGGGACGTTAAACCATCACTGATTGACTTTTATTAACTCTGATTTGTAAGGCTGATAAGCTCAGGCTTGCTGCTGATGGACAGCTTTTTGTCATTCAGCCAAGATATGAATTCTAGAGAAATGCCAAAGAGAAGAGACAGTGTTGTTCCCCCAAACCCATTGTGCTTTGAACATTTGCTACTTTGTTTTTTCTATTTTACATATCCAAACTGAAATGTTTTTACCAATTATTTTGTCATTCTTTATAAGACTTAGTTTAATCAGACGAGTCTGATCTGTTTGCTTTAGGCTATGGCTGTAAATAGCAACGAAGTGGAAAATGCATCGGTTCAGTTAAGAGAGAACATGGAAGAATATGAACACACACTCTCTTTTCTCAACTCCTAGCTCCCTCTACAGATTTATTTAGAAATTTTTTTTTCTCTTTGAGCTATCCTTAAGGAATTCTGTAGATAGTACTTAAAATCCTCCTGTGTAACTACCATATTTTTTTCTCTTCCTTGCTCAATTGAGCTCTAGACAAAATCATAAAGCTTGTTTTTGATAGCTCCAAGCTATTGTTTTCATTCATGTACCATTTTTCTTTCAAGCACCTACTAGGGCAGATCAAGCCCTATGTGTGGAAGATACTTTGTAGACATCACATTTAAACTTCACAAAGACCTGAGGTTCCAACTGTCATTATTCCTGTTTGGAGATGGAGAACTGCATTCTGTAGGGGGATTTACAATGTACACCAGTCAGTTAATAACAGCATCAGCTCCTCTAATTCTGTGTTTAATGCTTTTTCTCTTAAGCACAGCTCCTGCAAGTCCTCCTTTATGTTCCACTAATTAAAACCTGCTCTCTGAAATGATCTGATAATCTCATTCCCACTAGGACATAAAGGCCATCGAGGATTAATGGGCTTCTCATTTCCTCTGAGATTTCTTCTTTACCCTTGGATTATTTAGAAGTCTATTGTTTGGTTTTGAAATATTTGGATAGTTTCTAGATATCTTATTGTTATTGAATTCTAACTTAATGCTGTTCTGGCCAGAGAACATACTCTGTCATTTTGATCCATTGAAATTTATTATTACTTGGTTAATGGCTTAGCTTTTGATCTGTCTTGGTAAATGCCTCGTTGCACATGGGGAGAATATGTATTTTGCTGTTGTTGTGTATAGTATTCTATTATAGGATATTGGGCCATGTTGTTTATACTGTTTTTCAATCTCTTGTATTCTTACTATATTTTTACTTGTTCTATTATTTAGAGAGGGAATATATCTCCAGCTTTGGAATTGTTCATTTCTTTGTTTATTTCTGTAAGTTTTTGATTCATATATTATTGAATTCATTACTATTATTTAATAATTAGACTTTATTATTAGATTCATACACATTTATGATTATTATGACTTTCAGATGAATTTATTTTTTTATCATTATGAAAGCTCCTTCTATATCTGTTAATACTTTTTTTTAAAAGGCTGCTTTGTCTACATCAATATACCATATTAACTTTTTTATGCCTAGTGTTTGTACGATATACTTTTTCCATCCTTTTACTTTAAATC
The DNA here is from genome assembly GCA_963574575.1 of Galagoides demidoff. Lineage (NCBI taxonomy): Eukaryota > Metazoa > Chordata > Mammalia > Primates > Galagidae > Galagoides > Galagoides demidoff. The sequence goes on from CAUYQV010107555.1 coordinate 16,255, forward strand.
CACGTCTTAATCTTTTATGTATGTTCTGGTAAACAGCATATAATTAGGCCTTGCTTTGTTTTCTATTCTGACAATATTTGCCTTTTTAATTGGGCATGTCTTAGTTCATTTTGTACTGTTGTATGTATAACCGAATATTTTATAAATTACTAGGTAATTTATAAGGAACAGACATTAATTTCTCACAGTTCTGGAGGCCAGGAAGATCCAGGTGCCAGCATCTGGTGAGGGCCTTCTTGTATCCCTACATTGTGGAAGATGGTAGGACAAATCAGCCTAACTGTGTGAAACTTCTTATATGAGGACATTAATCCTGTCCGTGAGAGAGGAGCCCTCATAGTCTGATTACCTCTTAAAGGCCACCTACTTTTTAGTATTGTGACACTGGAAATACCAGTTTCAAAGTGGAAGCATTCAAACTGTAACCTTCTGCCCCTATACCCTCAAAAATCACCCCCCAAAATTCATTCTCATCCTTGACACAGGAAAGGTATATTCATTACAGCAGGCAAGTCTTTACTTGTTCCAGCATCAGTTCAAAAGTCCAAAGTCAAGTTGTATCATCTAAATTAGATGTGGGTGAGACTCAAAGTATGATCCATCCTGAGGCAAATTTTTCCCCAGCTATAAGGCTGGGCATGGTGGGACAGGCACAGAATAGACATTTTTATACCAAAAAGGAGAGATAGGCCAGAAGAAAGAGGCAACAGGTCCTAGGAAAGTCCTAAATCCAACAGGGCAAACAACATTAAATCTTAAGGCTTGAGAATAATCTTCTTCAACTCTATATCTCACCTTCTGAGCACATTGGAGCAGGAGTTTGGCCACCAAGGCCCTGAAGGCACTGCCTCCATGGCTTTGCTGGGAACAGCCCACAAAAGCCATCAATGGGTTGGGGTCTGTCACCTGCAGCTCTCCCAGGCTGACTTTGCACACTGTGGTTCTATAGTTTTAGCACTGCAGGGAGCAGGTCTGCCCCCATCTCACTAAGCATTTCTTCAGTGGGGGCTTTCTGCAGTGGCAAATCTCAGCTTGGGCCTGAGGCTGTCTGAGACTTCCTTTGAAATCTTGTGGAAAAAGCCATGCTTCCAAATTTTGTTCACTTTGCATACCTGTAGAATCAGCAGCATGTGGACACTGCTGAGGTTCATGGTTCATGCCTTATAGCACAGCATTCTGAGCCCCATGGCAGGGTAATTAGTCCATTACATTAAATTTAATTATTAGTATGTATGGATTTAAGTTTACTGTCTAGATGTCTGTTTTCCTTTTACCCCAGCTTCTTTTTCCTTTCTGGCCAACTTCTGGGTGAAATGATTTTAATATTCCATTCTATCTCTTCTATTGTAAGGTTATGACTTTTCACATTGATTTTTAGTGGTTGCTCTAGATAGTAAAATACTCATCCTTGACTTTCCATAGCCTACTTAAAAAAAAACTACTTCATAATTAGTATAAGAATCTTAAACCAATATCTTCCCAATTATTGACCACATCTCTTTGTCGTCTTTTCTTGTCATACATTTTATTTTGATACAGGCTATGAACCCAAATACATCGGTATAATTTTGAATTTAAGTAGTTAATGGACTTTTAAGAAGTTTTACATATATCTATATCTACCTATATTTATCTATTTGATAAAGGCACAGATAGAGCTACATTAAAATTTTAAATATATTTTATATTACATATATAATAGGAATAATTTTATAGGATTTAAAATATTTTAAGATTTCATATGTACATGCTTATATGTATATATCATATATTATACATATACAGAATCATAATAATTTTTGAAAAATCCTTTATCGACATATGTCCCTTTCCAGATGTTCTTTGTTCCTTCCTAGAACACAAGTTTTTCTCTGTTACTTCCATTCAGACTTAAGAACATCAGTTAGCATTTTTTATGATGCAGGTCAGCTAGAGGGAATTTTTCACCTTTTGTCTGTTTGAAAACTTCTTTATTTTTTTTCCTTCCTAAACAATATTTGCACTGGATTTATTAATAATATATAGGTTGACAGTTTTTTTCTTTCAGAAGTCAAACATGTTAGTCCATTTCCTTCTGTTCTTCCCTGTTTCTGATGAATAGTAATACTTCATTCTGATTGTTGTTCACTTGAGTGTAAAGTGTGATTTTTTTTTTTCTTCAGGCTGATTTCGAGATTATATTTGGCTTTCAGCACTTTGACTATGCTGCAGATAGATGTGCCTTTCTTTGTATTTATTTTGCTTGGGACTCAGTGAACTTCTTGGCACTACGAATAAACATTTTTATCAATTTTGCAATACTTTCAATCATTATTTCTTAACCCAATTTTAGCCCAAGAATATGGGGAAAGGGGAGAAGGAGGGGAGGGGAGGGGGGAGGATGGGTAGAGGAAGGGTGATTGGTGGGATTATGCCTATGGTTTATCCTATAAGGGTACATGTGAATCTCTCTAAATGTAAATGTCTTAACACAATAACTAAGAAAATGACATGAAGGCTATTAACCAGTTGGATGAAAGTATTTCAAATTGTATATAGCAACAGTACTATATACCCCATGATAGCATTAATGTACACAGATATGATTTAATTTAAAAAAATTAAAATTAAAAAAATTTTGCTGCATTTTCTGCATTATTTGGAACTCCAATTATATGTTTGTTAAGCCAATTGATATTGCTCTATAGATTTTAGGTGATGTATTTTCTCCACATTTTTGCACCCTTTTCCATTACTGTTTATATAATTTCTATGGGGATGATTTTAAATCCACTGGTGTTTTCTTCCTCTGTGTCCAGTCTTCTGATAATGGTATGGAAAAAATGGTGATGGGCTCTAATGTCATCTGTTCTAGTTCTAGAATTCCTACTTGGCTATTCTATGTAGTTTCCATCTTGGCTCGTGGAATTTTCCATTTGCTCATCTATGTCTTTCACTCCTGGGTGCTTCAATGTATTTATTGTGATGATTCATGTAAAAAATTTCTATAATCAATCCAGTAGTTGGGTCATATCTGGGTGGGACTCTTTTGGTCACTTTATTTTTTAATGATGAGTCATATTTTCTTGTTTGTCTTGCATGTCTCATAGTTTTTGATCTAATGCTGTATATTCTATGTAAAATAAATGTTGGGACTAAAGTAAACATTATTTGTGCCAAAGGATTGTTTTCCCCTTTATCAGTCAAACCATTAGTGTGGGCACTCCATTGATGCATTTGTATTTGAGTGAGGTTGGGGCCATATTGTTGCTTTAGTTAGATTTTATTTCGCACAGTCTTCAAATGATTTGAGGGCAGGTTTAATACATTTCCTTTCCCAGCACTTTGGATTTGATTCCCTGAAGTATTTTGTTCAGTTACCTTCTGTTACCTTCTGTCATTAGTAACAGGGAAAACTTTTTTTTAATTGTTTGGGATACATTGAGGGTATAAGGAATTAGGTTACACTGATTACATTTGTTAGATGAAGTCTCTCTTATAATTATGTCCTGTCCCAGAGGTGTGCCATATGCTGTGACCCCTCCATCTCCCCCTCCTCCCTTCTCCCAAGTCCCTCATTTCCCTATCCCCCCTTGTATTAGCTCATATATTGCCTTCATATTAGAATTGAGTACATTGGATTCTTGCTTCTCCATTCTTGTGATGCTTTACCAAGAAGAATGTGTTCCACCTCCATCTAAGTTAATACAAAAAGAGTAAAGTCTCCATCTTTTTTAATGGCTGAATAGTATTCCATGGTATACATATATCACAGCAAATTAATCCATTCCTGGGTTGGTGAACATTTAGGCTGTTTCCACATTTTGGCAATTGTAATTTGAGTTGCAACAAACTGTCTAGTGAAAATGTCCTTATGATAAAAGAATTTTTTTTTTCTTCTGAGTAGATACCTAGTAATGGGATTGTAGAATTAAATGGAAGGTCTAATTTGTGTTCTTTGAGTATTCTTTACACGTCCTTCTAAAAAGGTTGGATTAGTTTGCAGTTCCACCAGCAGTGTAAAAATGTTCCCTTCTCTCTACATCCATGCCAGCATCTGCCGCTTTGAGGTTTTGTGATGTGGACCCTTCTCACTGGGTTAGGTGATAACCTCAGGGTAGTTTTGATTTGGGTTTGTCTGAAGATTAGGGATGATGAGCATTTTTTCATATGTTAGCCATCTGTCTGTTTTTTTTTTTTTAAGAGAATATTCCATTCATGTCTCTTGCTCAGTGATATATGGGATTGTTGGGTCTTTTTTTGTTGATTAATTTGAGTTCTCTGTAGATCCTAGTTATCAAACTTTTACCTGATTTATAATATGTAAATATCTTTTCCCACTCTGAAGGTTGTCTATTTGCTTTGGTTGTTGTTTCCTTAGCTATACAGAAGCTTTTCAGTTTAAGTCCCATTTGTATATTTTGTTGTTGTTGCAATTGCCACAGAAGTCTTCCAGGCCAATATCTTCAAGTGTTTTCCCCACTTTCTTTGAGGGTTTTTATTTTTCATGCCTTAGGTTTAAATATTTTAAACATCTTGAATCAATTTCTGTAAGTGGTAAAAGGTGCAGGTCCAATTTCAGTCTTTTACATGTGGTTATTCTGTTTTCCCAGCACCATTTATTAAATAGGAATTATTTTCTCTTCTGTATGTTCTTGTTTGATTTATCAAAGATCAGGTGGCTGTAAGAGGTTAGTTTCATCTCATGGTTTTCTATTTGGTTTCAAATGTCAGTGACTTTATTTTTGTGCCAAAACCATGTTGTTTTGTTTACTATGGCCTTGTAGTATAGCTGAAAGTCTGTTAGGATGATACCCCCGGCTTTGTTTTTATTACTAAGAATTGTCTTGGTTACATGGGACTTCTTCTGGTTTTATACAAAATGAGGAATTATTTTTTCCAAATTATGAAAGTACGATGATGGTATTTTAATGGGGATTTCATTAAATCTGCAGATTGCTTTGGGTAGTATAGACATTTTCACAATGTTGATTCTTCCTAGCCATGATCATGGTATGTTCTTCCATTTGTTAATATCTTCTGCTATTTCTTTTCTTAGGGCTTCATAATTTTCTTTGTAGAGGTCCTTGACCTCTTTTGTTAGGTATATTCCTAGGTATTTCATTTGCTTTGAAGCTACTGTGCAGGGAATTGTGTCCTTGACTAGCTTGTCATCTTGCCAATTATTGGCATATACAAAAGCTACTGATTTGTGGATATTGACTTTATATTCTGAGACATTATTGTATTTTTTT
>CAUYQV010107557.1:0-21496 GCA_963574575.1 Galagoides demidoff
AGGGCAACTCTGTGGGTCCACAGTGAACCACAGGTGGGCTCAATCCAGACAGTATATAACACAACCCCAAGCTGGGCAGCGCCTGTGGCTCAAGGAGCAGGGCACTGGCCCTATATACGGGAGGTGGCAGGTTTAAACCCAGCCCCGGCCAAAAAAAAAAAAAAAGGCACAACCCCAGGCCATCACCAAGGCCTTTATTGCCTGAGGAGGGGCCTGTTTTCTGTCTGTGGCAAACGCATCCTGCTCTATAACCCTACATCTTGCTGTTGCTCTGCAAACCTATGTTTCTCTTCCTCAGCAAACTTTGTTTCATACTTGCCTTACTTTGGGGTATCTGTCTGGTCATTCCTTGGCCAAGAGCACACCAAGAAAGGAGAATGGGCTTGGCACCTGTGGCTCAATCAGCTAAGGCGCCAGCCACGTACACCTAAGGTGGCGGGTTCGAAGCCCCAGCCCGGGCCCGCCAAACAATGACGGCTGCAACCAAAAAATGGCCGGGCGTTGTGGCGGGCGCCTGTGGTCCCAGCTACTTGGGAGGCGGAGGCAGGAGACTCGCTTGAGCCCAGGAGTTGGAGGTTGCTATGAGCTGTGATGCCATGACACTCTACCCAGGGGGTTAGCTTGAGACTCTGTCTCAAAAAAAAAATAAATAAATAAAACAGGAGGTTAGAAAAACTTCAATCAGGTATCTGGCTTCGTGTTTCCAGGGCCAAGGAACAAACTGAAAGCTCAGTGAGAAATCCCGGCACACATGGGTCACCTTTCAAAGACAGAATAGTAGTGTCATGGGAGACAGCATTGTACCGCACAGCTGATAAATCCAGTAAATATTTGCTGAAAGCCAGGAAAAATCCACAGCAGTAAGGACAAATGACATTCATCAAAGTGGCAGCTGTTTACTCAGGAGTTAGTCATGTTGGCAAAGGGATCGACACTGGGACTTGCTATCAAGAGTCAGGGGTGCAGGGTGGGAGCTGTGCCAGCTGCTTTCACATCTGCGGGGAGCTTAAGTCTGAGACATGGAGGGCCTGAGCTCCACATGTGGGGTTTGCGTGTTCTCAGGAATAAGAGCATGTGAAGGACACACATCCTCGACTGGGTGAGCACATAAAGGACAGACCGTCCCTCCTGCTGTGACCCAGTAGACAAGGCTCCTCCCAAGAGATCCCCCATGGGTCAGTCCAGAGCCCTGCCCCTCTAACTCACTGAGGCCTCTCCCCCAGTGTTTCTGGCCTCCCTCTGGGTGCACACTTAGGATGAATCATGCAGTTTGATTCTTATTTTTAAATCCCTTCCTAACTTCTGGTACTGCCACAGCTTATTAAAGCTGCCTCCCAGGGTGGGCTTCAGAGGAAAGCTTGGGATGGTGGTGCAGAAACACCTTGGTCTCAGTTGGAGCCCAAAGGCTTTCAAAGGATCATTTGTGAATTGGAGGGTCCTGTGACAGATGATTTGGGGCTCTGTCTCCAGGGGATAGAGCTGAAGCCAGTGCCCATGCCCCCACCTGCACTGACCAGCCTCCCCAAGACTCCGAGGCTCTTCCTGATCTGAGATGATGACTCAGGATAGCATCTCACCCACCTTGTCGCCGTTATAAACATCACGGTCCCTTAGATCAAAACTTGCATGATTTTTCTAAAGAGAGCATCAGATGCCAAACAATAGAACTTATGTAGTCAGTCCAGTGATCTACAGCGTCATTTGAAAATCACCTCGGGATGACACTGGGGGGATGATAAATTCAAATAAAAATCATAAGCTAGAACTTTGCCAAGTCCTTTCTTCTGAATCTTCCTCCCAGCCCTAAGGAAGAATGCCTCTTGTGAGGCAGTTCCCATACCAAGTGCCCAGCGATAACTGCCCCCAGCCCTACCCAGGGCAGGACACTTGCTTGGAGCTGCTGGTGTCGATCTCCTACAGATACCGGGTCCTGACCTGGTCGTCCCAAGCATTGTTCATCTATGAGACAGACTCACTGAGAGCCCCAAGTATGCTCAGCACTAGGCTGGGCCTGGCAGCCAGGAGGAGGCATGTGCGGTTACAGGTTCATCAGTGGATGTCCTGGGAGCTCTTCAAGTTGCTGGGCAAAGGGGTCCCTTCCTAATCTGATTGGAAATGAATCCAGTGTCTGTAGGCTGACCGGGGGCTCCCAGAGAACACCCTGCTTTGAGCCTCAGACTGTGGCACCTGAGCCACTGTGGATGAGACTGCATCCACCCTGTCCCTCTGGTCCTGCCTGTCTCTGGGGATGCCAGTGCATAGAAGTCCTGGGCCTCATCTCTCCTCTGTTCCTGGGCTCTGCCATCGAGCTGTTCCTATGCCATTTCTCTGTGCCTATACCCAGACCTCGAAGTGGACTCCCCTCAAGGGCTATCTGGTGCAGGGAGGGGCAGACCAGGCACATGCTGCAGGGCCTGGTGGGCACCCCTCTGCAGGGGAGCCTCTTGGGGGTCCCCAGGATGGGGTGAGCAGACTCATGCAAAGGGAGTGGCCAGGCACTGCCACTGGGGTCTGCAAGGATGGGGTGGGGTGGGGGTGCGGGGGGGCAGGTGAGGAGCCACAGTAGGGCCAAGGGAGTCCACCTATCTTGTCAGGGATGGGAACATTTATGTGGGGTGGAGCTGTGGCCAGGCTCAAACTTTTGGAGCCTCCATCTGCTGATGTAGGAGATTCACCTTGGTTGGGAATTGCTGGGCAGGAGACTTGCTGTACAGTGAATAACTTTCCTTCTGGGAAACCTAAGGGCTGAGGGGCACCCTCTCCCCCACCCACACACCTCCTACCTGGATGGGCCCTGGCTGGCCAGACCTGTTGGGCTGCTCTGGTGGTTGGACCCTGAGAGCTGGGGACCAGGGGAGATGTCACCTGGCAGTTGAGGGCTCGGAGGAGACAGGGAAGATGTCACCTGGTAGCTGGGGGCTCAGGAGGAGCCAGGGGAGATGTCACCTGGCAGCTGGGGGCTCAGAGTAGACAGGGGATATGTCACCTGGAAGCTGGGGGCTCAGAGGAGATGGGAGATGTCACTTGGCAGCTGGGGGCTCCGAGGAGCCAGGGGAGATGTCATCTGGCAGCTGGGGACTCAAGAGAGGCTGTTTTAGTCTTCAGGCAGCTGGTGGGGTCTTCTTGGTATGGATCTAAATGTCAGCTTGGCTTATGGTCAGCAGGATACCCTCTGTGTCCCCAGCCCACCCCCAAAGGTGATCCATGGCATGGCTCCCAGGTATCTTCACTGGTGCTCAGCTGAGTTCTCAAGGGAAAACTCCTGATTAACCAGCTCACTCTGAGCCTTCTGCAAGGAAGGACTCTGAAAAATGTGGCTGATCTAAGGCTGAATGTAACTCATTCACCAAAATGCTACCAAAATCATCTCCAGATACTGTGGAGAAATTTTAAAAGGTATCACAGAGTCCTGAACACCAGTATGGGTTTTAGAAGTGAGTTTTGAGCTTCAGTCCAACTTGGTGATTTTTCCAGTTTGGCAGCTGACCCCATCCACCCACCAGGGCCAAGGGCCTTGAGGCTACCCCGCCATTCCTCACATGCCCCACTGCAAACTGATTTCTGATTCCAAAGTTCTACACTGAGATATTGAGAGATGCTTGCTTATACTAATAGAAAATCAGAAAAAATCTAAAGTCCCAAAATAATTGGTGCTGGCCTGGACACAGAAAGAAAGGAGCACTCCTACTGTGGGTGGGGCTGCAGACCAGTTCACCCTCTATGGAAAGTTGTAGGCAGACATCTCAGAGATTTGATCCTGCAATCCTATTGCTGGGTGTATACCAAAAGGAAAAAGACGTTTTCTTATAAAGATACTTGCACTGGAATGTTTATAGGAGCACAATTCACAGTTGCAAACAACCCAAGTGCCCTTAAATACATGAGTGGATTAATAAATCATGGTATATGTACACCATGGAATACTCAGTCATAAAAAAAATGGTGATTTAGTATCTTTTATAACAATGTGGATGGATCTGGAGACCATTCTTCTAAGCGAAGTATCACAAGAATGGAAAAACAAGCACCATCTGTGTTTACTATCAAATTGGAACTAGCTGGTCACATTTACATGCACATCTGGAAGCAAAACTCAATAGAAAACAAGCAGGTCATGGGGGAGGGGTTGGGTGCAATGCATCCTTGGGTGACGGCACACTTCACTTATGACTTATAAAGTATAAAAGCAAAATGCATAACCAAGATGTGTGTACCCCTGTAATACTCTGAAATAAAAAATAAAAGGACAGGACGTGGTGTTGGCCCCTGCTCCCCTCCCTCTCACCGTGCACCTCCCCCACTACCCACCACCTTCCAGGGCTAGAGTAGGAATTAGAGGCACAAGAGGGACATGGGCAACTCCAGGGGGAAAGCTGGACCCTGCATGGGCTCATCCTGAGCGCTGAGCTCTTCAAGGCAGGCTAGTGCCCTTAGCCCAGCTGCAGGGCTCTGGCTGCCTTTCCCAGGGAGGGAGAGACACCAACATCCTCTCTGTTCCTCCCACTGGGGGAGCCTGGGGTTTGCTGGTCATCCACCCCTTCCATACCTGCCCATGGGTCTTGTGACATATTTTTCTCTGTGAGGCCACTCTTGATGGCAGTTCTAACTTGCTGTGGCTGAGAGGGTGAGCAGGCAGCCAGGGCACACTATCCTGGCCCTGGGGCCAACCCAGGGTCTAAAGCCAGAACTCATCTCCTGACACTCTTAGGACTGTCTTGTCCACTCATCAGGGCAGGTCCCAGACTGCGCTGTGTTCTCCAAGATGAAGGCAAATTTTAGTTACTCGGGGACCTTTATCCATGTGAATGCCCATGTGACAAAACTCCAGTGTGCTCCACATGTGCAAACAAGTGTGGTCTAAGGGGCCCTGGATGCTGGGTGCCTCTGCTCAGGGTGGGCAGGGGTGAGTGATAGAGGAAAAGCAGAAACAAAGATTCCACTGCCAAAGTGGTGCCTGCTGCTGTGTTCTCCCTGAGCAATGCAAAGCTGTAGTCCAGGCCTCTGGACGGATGTGCTGGAGCTCTTCTGTTTGCTGACCAGCTATGTCAGTGGCTTTGGAAATGGCATCTTGCTCTTTATTTAGCAAATGTTTGTGTTTGTGGCATCTTTACAGGCAGAAAATGTAATTAAGGCTGGGTGATGATTCTTCTGTTAGTGGTTTGCCTGGGCTCAGGCTAAGTCAGTCCTACTGCCAGTAACATTCCTAGTGATCACAGGGTTGGGTAGGGAGAGAGTTTGGTGTAAAGGGCAGCTCACAGGTACACATGGCTCATCTGCTCAGAGGGAGGAGAAGAGGGTAATTCCAGGCACTTGCCATCCCTGTTTACAGAAGCTGAAGGTGGCGGAAACTGCTGTGAGGAACCTCCAACAGGTGCAGCGAGCAAGCAGGCAGCGAGGACATGAGATACGTCCCATTGTCCACTGGCCACTCTGGGCAACCTCAGACAACTTCAACAGGGTGGCTGGGGGCAGAGAAGCCGACCAGCAAAGACACCTGACAGAGAGCCATGGGCAGCGTTAAGCTCTTCAGAGGCCACCTCTCTGGAGTAGCGGTTTGTACCCACAGAGGGCTGTCAGGGACTGGCACTCAAAAAACCTCCCTTCTTAGGATTTGGTGTGAGGCAGTCTAAGCTGTGGGCCCTGGACAGCTGAAAGGCTATACTGTGTCCCATCTCTGTACTGTGAGGTGCCTCCTGCCCCTCAGATGGGCAGAGTGTGGGCTCCATGGAGCAGAGTACATGTCCCCATTTCAGTCAGGGCTGGTGCCAGTGATAAGGCCTTGGGATGGGCATCAAGAGCTCATGCATCATCCATGAGAGCTCAGAGACAGAGGAGCAGGGTTGGTGGAGAAGCTGGGGAGGAGGCTCTGGTCCCGCTGCACAGCCATCCCCAACAGGTGTGCTGTCCCCTCCCCCCAGGATGGCATCAGGTGCCCTTGTCCCTGAGGGTGAAGACCTCGCAGTCACATGACTGTGGCCACATCTATAAGGTGAAGCACACGTGTCTTCCTCCGTCAGCCCCAGCCCTGGAGTAGGCCCAGCAGGGACGGGTCAGGGTGCTTCTTACACATATGGGGAAAACAGCCTGAGGGCCTTGTGGAGGAGTGCTGGGGTGAACAGTCCCACATTCACACTGTCAGGTTTTAAGCAGTTGTTAGAAAAATGAATTAGAACTATATCAGCTAATTTGCAGTGATTTCCCCAAAGTGTTGTCAAATAAAAATAAGGTGCAAGGAAGCATTAAAATGTGATCCTGTTTTTATAAAGCAAAAAGTGAGCAGATACCCTCACAAGCACACATTTAATTTTATGTGTGTCTGCTCCCGGTGTGCATGGGTGTGGTATGGGAGGAGACGTGATAGTCATGAGCACACCGTGGGCAAGAGGGGGCCGAGGAGAGCGGGCAGGGGTGAGTGATAGAGGAAAAGCAGAAACAAAGATTCCACTGCCAAAGCCCAGAATCCATGCAGAGAACTAAGGGGAAGATCCAGAGGACGCACATCTGATAAAGGCTATTCCCAAACACACGAGGAACTCATAAAACCCAGCAATGAGGAAATGAACTACACAATTAAAACAGGCTACAGATCTGAGCAATGAGTTCTGAGAATCTAAATAAAATTACCTAATCCCAGAGCCAGAGACCTGGGATTACCTAATTAAATTACCTGGATTACCTAATCCTAGTCTAAGGCCTCACCACAGAAGGGTGCGGGTTGCGAACAGGCCTAAGATGGTCTCCCCACGGCACAGGTCATGGAGACACCACAGTACATGGGTCACAACAGCCCAAGGTCTCCCCGTGGCACAGGTCAGGGAGACACCACAGCACATGGGTCACAACAGCCCAAGGTCTCCCCCATGGCACACGTCAGGGAGACACCACAGCACACAGGTCATGACAGTGTGTCGCAACCCATTGGGCTCCTATGGCCCTGGTCTCGGTTAGCACAGGAAGGAACCAGGCGAGAGGCAGATTAGAAGTACAAGCTTGTGGAAGGCAGACTAGCCCTTACTTTCCGGGTAGCCCCGAACAACCTCTGCACTAGCCTTTTATTGAGCCAGAACAACACAGGTGAGGGGAGAAATTAACAATGACTACGTGCTGAGGGCATGGGCTCTTCCCACAAGGAACTCCTGTGGAGGAATGGCCGGAGCGCCACACCTCAGCTGTAGATCATCTTGCTCGGATGTTGGCGTCTCCTACAACAGTGCAAGCCTATTGTAGGATCAGCCTGGCCTTCCTTCAGGGAGGGAATGTGGTGTGGCTGCCGTGGGAGGAAGCTCACGACTCAGGTGACCTGTGGTTGGGCTTTCACTGCAGCTCAGTTCATTACCGACAGTGGAGCAGACTGTTGGGTGTCCCTCAGTGCTGAGGAGAACCAGCTGGTGGGGCCAGGGGAGGCTGTGATAAACCTTAACAGCATGTGGTCAGCAGAGGAAGCTGGTCTGAAAAGGCCACTTACTGGGCAGCTCCAACCATGTTCCATTTGGGGAAGGGCAGAGCTGTGGGGACAGTACCATGTCCCAGGTACCCGGCTAGGAGGGAGGAGGGGCACGGGGGCCACTCAGAGCAGGGCACTGCTCTGTGCAGTGCTGGGTTTGGGCCATTGCACGTTTGTCCAAAACCTTGAAGCATGCAGTAGGAGTGGGGTGATAACAGTGGGCTCGTCATGCAGGTCTGTCACCGGGGCACATGTACCCTCCTGGGGACACTGGTGATGGGATGTGCATGCAGGGCAGGAGCAGATGGGAAATCTCAGCACCTTCTTCTCAATTTTGCTAGGCACTTAAAACTGCTCTAAAAATAGAGGGTTTTTTTTTTTAAATCCAGTATGCATAACATAATGTGATTTATATACAATTATGTATGTGTGTATTGGGGGTGTCTCTGGCTCTAGGATTAGGTAATTTTATTTAGATTCTCAGAACTCATTGCTCACAAGTCACATTATGCATCACACCCGCTGTCACCTGCACAGACTAATTCCCACTGAGTGTCATGAGTCCTTCTCAGGCCTCCTCTGGCCCAACACAGGGTGACCCAGAGGGATGCGGGAGTTTCCCACGTGACTTCACTGAGCAGGTCCATAAAGAAGTGGGTCAGGAGCTTCCCCGGGCATCCCTCCTTATCATTAAGCTGGGCTGGGGCAGCCCACACAGCCCAGCTACAAAGACACGTCTACTGCGTCTTGGCCAAGTTGGTAAGAACAAATCAAAACCAGAGGACACGCCTGGCGCTTAAGGCCTCCCTGTAGCAGTCTGCAGTGGGGTGGGACCTGCGACTTGGCTTTCAGCCAGCAGAGCAGAGTGGCTGAGGCAGCAGCCAGCCAACAAAAAAACCCCTTGCCAGCCACTGAGGGGCTTGGGCGCTAGTCCCCTGACTCGAGCCCTCAGGGGAGGCCACAGCCCAGCAGGTCCCTCTGTGGACAGGACTGGCTCAGCCGCAGAAGGCACATGTGCTTCCCTGAGCTATGACCTATACTGGGTGGGGGTGACTCTTGCCCCCCAGTTGTGTTCTGCTCCTGCACATCCCTCCTGCTACCCCTCAGACCATGAGCATCTCTGTCCTTCCACATCTGCTCTCGGAGCGGCAGCCTCTGTCTCAGCTTCTAGAAAGATCCGCCTCTCATCCTGCTGCTTGTTTGAAAATGTGCAGAAAATATTTTTAGGCAAAGACGTTGAAATGTAATAAAATTTAATTTGCTGCACATACCAAGAGTACTTGCATTTTAAAGGATGCTCACCTCACAGCACATGTTCCCAGGAGTAGGGGTTCACTCTCACTGGCAGCAACTGATTGGGATGGGGGCTTCTCAGCACTCAGACAAGGCGCTTGGGAGACACCTGCCAGTTTCTGACTTGGGGGCTTCTCTGAGTCTGTCCTGCAGTCTCTTGTGGCCTCTAGCCCTGCCAGGGAGTCCAGCTGGGTGACTCACACCTGTCTTTTGCTTCCATGTCTGGGCATTGTTCACCTGAGCAGTTATGAACCAGGCTCTGGGGCGGCCCAAACACCCAGGACTGGGGCAATAGTTCCATGAATCTCCTGGTGGGTCGAGGTCCATAAGACCCTGTCTCAGAGGGACTGGGCATGGGGTGTGGTGCTGGGACCTCCTGGCTCCTTTGCGTCCAGGCCAGATGGGCTGCTGTTGCCCTACAAGATCACTGGGCCCCTGGGACGGTAAGAACAGCAGCCACATTTTCAGCCATCACATCACTTATCAGGTCACAGATTAACGGTTTCACTGCACAGCCTTTGGGGGTCTTTTCCTCCTCCCGCCCCAGGCTCCAGACCCACATGCCTATTTCTGTGCACTTTCCCACAGAGCGTCCTGGGAGTCTTTGCTAACACGCATGCCCGCCAACTCACTTCCTTCTTTGGTGTGGATCCTCTCCCTCGAAGATTTCTGGTGTAATGACCAGTGTCCCTCACGACCCACCTATCCAAATCCAAAAGGGAAGGGCACCTGGCTCCCCCCTGCCCCTGCTTCCTCTGTGCTGCCTGAGCTAGGGCCGCCTCATTGGTCCTTGTGCCTGAGCTGGGGCTGCTCCATTGGTCCTTCTGGTGGAATCAGCCCCCGATCTCATTACTTTGCTTGCTCAGTTTCCCACCTTCTCAGAGCAAAATCCAGACTTCCTTGCTAGAAAACAGGATGCTTAGAGGACTGATCTGTGTGCTTTCGTAGCTCTGCTCCCCAGTGCACTGCCACCTGCATCCTGTGGTCCTTTGCCCAGCCCCCAGCAGATGTTTCTAGAGCCTGTTACAAGCAGGTCCACACCAGTGACCAAGATGATCCCACCCGAACATCCTGCAGATCTCTGCTCGGTGACCAGCTGGGCCCTCCCGGGACATCCCCGCCCTCCCCACGGCCCTGCAACTGTGACCCTACAGTAGCGTGTACTGCCCTCTGAGATGTGATCTACAATTTTTGTGATTCCTGTGGCACTTTCACCCGAGGGCTGCCTTTCTGAGCTTGGTCTGTTTGATCACACCCAGACAGAGCCTCCCTGAGAGGGTGCGCGCCGGCCCTGAAATGTGGCTGAAACCTGTCTTTGTGCTTGTCAGAATGGAGATGCCAGGGGACCACGCAGTCTGGTTAAAGGTGGATGTGTGACCAGAGTGTGTGCCTCTGTGGAGGTTGGGGGACTGGGGTGGGGTTGGGGACAGGTGCCCCAGCAGTTGGGACAGGATGGAGGCAAGTGCAGTGCTGGCTGCCTGTAGGGTGCTGGGACCTGGCCAGTCAGCCAGCAGGAGGGCTAGGGTTAGCTCCAACCTGCTCCCGGGCCTCGGATGCCTGGTGGCATAATGACAACAAAAGCTAGGAGGAGAGGTGGAGCTTCTGGATGCAAACCTCAGATAGAAATCCCCGGCTTGGCCCCACATCCCTCCACACACCTGCCCTGGTTCTTCTTAGGCCTTGTCTGTCCTTCACTCGTGCTCCAGGTGCTCTTCAGACTCACCTCAGGGCTTAACCCTTTTCCTCTACTCTTGCTTGTGATTCCCAGCAACTTCCAGGTCCTCTGAGACAGGTGAGAGTCCCCATCTCCTCAAACACCCGCTTGTGGCCCGTCCCAAGTCACTGGTGTGGCCCTCTCTGTGCTGATGAGCATGCAGCATTTCCTTGGCCAATGACAGAAGGTATTTGTTTCCCTACATTTTTCTTAAGTTCCTATGAAAGATTTAAGCCTTAAAACTTGGCTTTCTGCTAATAACAGAAAGAGCAAATTCCATAGCTATTTTAAGACAGAGTCAAAATTGCTTGCTTGCATGCTTGAGTCTGAAATTCTTTCAAAATGTATTAGAATCTCAGAAGGATGTAGTTGGCTGACATTCTGGTTCACCATCAAGTGTGCAGGGCTTTCTTCTGCGCTGGACAGCGGCTCCTGCTGTTTCCTTTATTTGGAGTACTGGCTCACATGGCTGTGTCCTCCATGGCAGCATGTGCTATAACAGTCTGGGGCACAGAGGCCTGGTGTTGGCCTGCAAGGATTTTGCAACCTTCTTCACTCAGCTGGACGAAACAGGTGCAGTGGACACAGAGTTACGGGTGCAGGCTGTGCATACACACAACCTTGACTTGCTGCCACCATGCTCTGGGGCCACATCTGATTCCCTCCTCAGAACGCCAGGGTCTGGCACCTTCCAGGTCCCTGGAGTGTCTCTGTTGCCAGGAAACTGGTTACTGGTGAGTTCTTGTCTACCTGGCTCTCCCTGTCCTGGGTTCATTACCAGCTACCAGAACCTTTTTTTGTTCTAATCCTGTCCAGATGAAGTTGCCAGTTATTTCATGTTTTTAGAAGATATTTAAGAGACATTCCTTCCCCTGCCCATCAGTATCAAGAGTCATGTTTTCAAGTAACTCCTGGGAAAATGTCCTGCTGAGCTCAAATGTCTCACTTGGATTCTCATTAGTTCTGATTTTCAAAGGTGGCATGTTCTGATAGTTCCTTCATACAGCCCATTTCCTCATAATGTCTGCTGAGTACTTATGATGTGGCCAATGCGGTGGCCATCCAGGAAGCAGGATGGACCCCTGAGCTTTGTGGCTGGACAAGCAGAGTGTCAGCTGAGCTGGGGTTGCCTGTGGTGGGTCCAGAGCAGCTTGAAGAACTGCTGTCCGAGCTCTGAAGAACCCCAGTGCAGATGAGATGCCAGGAGTCCAAGCCCAGCACACAGAGTGGGGCGGAGGCCAGAGGTGCTGCTTTCTCTGTCCTGTCCCCATCACGACGTCACCTGCTTGTCAGTGTAGGAGAGGCGACGTCACACAGGGACTCAGCATCTGTGGCTCCTTCTTGTGCTGGTATCTCACTGGGACCAGACCTGGAATGAAGAGAACATGGTGCTGCTCTGTGTCCTTGTCTCTGGACATGTGACCAGGCACCATGGCACAAAAGTGGAGGATGACGGCAGCTGAGGCTGTGCCTTTTCCCTGGTTGTCTGGGGGTAGAGGAGGAAGAAAAACAGTAATATTCCTTCTCAATAGCTGCCTTTCTAAAACCTACAAGAGTCTAAAAAGGCCTCAAAGTTTTTTCATTTAAAGCCCTCAAGGTTCCCCATATCCTTCTTCCCATGATTCAGACCCTCAAGAGAGCCAGCAAAGTGTTGTCTTGGCGTCCCTGGGTTGTTTCCTGTCTCTGGAGCAGGTTATTCACACACGCTCTGTTCTGAGAGTAAATGACAGAGCATCTGCTCTGCACCTGAATGGACTTCAGCCACTCACAAATACAACATCGTTCTTGGCTCAGAGTTGGGCTTCCCAGGGTGTGTGTGGAGGTCATGGATGCACTGTGGTATTGTCTGATAAATGTGCAACCATGTCTTAGAGAGCAACGTACATCCCTTTATTGAAAATACTCAATTGCTAAGAATGCTAATGATCATTTGAGTGTCAAGTGAGTCATAATCTCTTTGCTGGTGGAGGGTCTGGCCTCGATGCTGCGGCTGGTGACAGAGCAGGTGGTGGACGCTGAAGGCTGGGAGGCTGTTCTGACTTCTCACACAAGCCGGCAGTGACGTCTGCTGGATGGGCTGGCTCATCCTTCCATGGAGGCTTTCTCTGCAGCGAGTGATGCTGTTTGAGAGCGTTTTACCCACACAGGACTTCAAAATTGGAGTCAACCCTCTCCAAACCCGCTGCTGCTTTATCAACTGAGTTTATGGAACATTCTGAATCCTTCATTGTCATTCCCAATGTTCACAGCACCTCTCCCAGGAGTAGTTCCCACCTCAAGAAACCACTTTCTTTGCTCATCTGTACAAGCAGCTCCTCATCCTTTCAAGTTTGATCACGAGGCAGCCGCAGTTCTGCCCATCTTCAGGCTCCACTTCTGTTCCTGGTTCTCCTGCAGTTTCCACCACATCTGTAGCTCCTCCCTCCACTGAGGCCTGGAGCTCCTCACAGTCAGCCATGAGGGATGGAATCCACTTCTTCCAAACTCCTGTTAACGCTGAGATCTGGACCTCTTCCTATGAATTGTAAATGTTCTTAATAAATGGCATCTACAATGGGATTCTTTCCGGAAGGCTTTTAATTTACTTTGCCCAGGTCCATTAGAGGAATCACCATCAGTTGCAGCTGTAAGCCTTGTGAAATTTCTCTCTCTCTCTCTTTTTTTTTTTGTTGTTGCAGTTTGGCCAGGGCCGGGCTTGAACCCGGCACCCTTGGCATATGGGGAGAGCTCCCTACTCTTTGAGCCACAGGCACCATCCATGAAATTTATTTCTTAATAAGACTTGAAAGTCAAAACCTCTCCTTGGGACATGGGCTGCAGAATGCACACTGTGTTGGCAGAATCTCAGTGCGTATCTGCAGCAGAGCTCTCGGGCCACCAGGTGCATCATAGAGAGGAGGAGGATTTTGAAAGGGATCTTTTCTTTCTGCTCACTGTGGAGCAGTAGGTCTCCACAGTGGGCTTAAAATGTTCAGCAGACTGTGCCAGGGACAGCTGTGCTGTCGTCAGGCTTTGCTGTTCCATTTGTAGAACACAATTGGAATATGTTTAGCATCATCATTAAGGACCTGGGGTTTTTCAGAATAGTAACTGAGCTTCGGCCTCAACACAGTCACCAGCTGCACCCCACAAGCATCAGCCTGTGCTTTGAAGACAGGCACTGACTTCTCCAGCTATACAAGTAGCAGAGGGCATTTCCTTCCAATCAGAGGCTGTTTTATCTGCATTAAAAACTTGTTGCTGAGTGTAGCCACCTTCGTCTGGGACCTGCTGCAGCTTCTCCAGCAGCACCTGCCATGTCACTTTGCCCTTCCTTGTCATGGAGATGGCTTCTACCCTCGCACCTCAGAACCCACCTCTGCTAGAGTCACATTTTTCTCCTGCACCTTCCTCAGCACCTCAGCCTCCACAGAATTGAAGAGAGTCAGGGCCTTGCTCTGGATCAGACTTTGGCTTAAGGGAATATTGTGGCTGGTTGTATCTGTGTCTGGAGCACCCAGACTTTCTCCATGTCAGCAGTAAAGCTATTTTGATTTCTTATTACTCATGTGTTCCCTAGAGTAGCACTTTTCCTTCAAAAACGATTTCTTTGTGTTTACAACATGGCTATTTGGCACAAGAGGGCTGGACGTGGTGGCTCATGCCTGTAATCCCAGCATTCTGGGAGGCTGAGGTGAGTGGATTCCTTGAGCTCAGGAGTTCAAGACCAGCTTGAGCAAGAGTGAGACCCCATCTCTACTGAAAATAGAAAAACTGGCTGAGCGTTATGAAGGGCACCCATAGTGCCAGCTACTCAGGAGGCTGAGGAAGGAGGATTACTACCCAGGGCAACAGAGTAAGACTTTGTCTCAAAAAAAATTTTTTTTTTGGCACCTGAGGTCTAGCTTTTGGCTGTCTCAGTTTCTGGCATGCCTTCTTCACTAAGCCTAAATCATTTCTAGCTTTTGAGAGACATGCAAGTCTTTCTTTCAGTTGAACACTTAGAGGCCATTGTAGGGTTATTAACTGGCTTAATTTCAATATTGTTATGTCCCAGGAATAGGGAGACCTGGGGAGAGGGAGTGAGGTGGGGACATCTGGCTGGTGGTGCCATCGGACACATTTATTGATGAACTTCACTATCTTGTGTGAGCATGGTTCATGGTTCCCCCAAGTAATTACACTAGTAACATCAGGGATCACCATGACAGATCCACCATGTCACAATATGGCACAGAGACGGGACGTGAGCACAGGCTGTGGCCAGCACAGTGTCTGTGAAGCAGAAGGAGATGGCCTGAACATCTTGGGGATGAATGCTCACAGGGTCATGTTCCTTGTCCTTTTCATAAAGGTTTCATAAAGCCACAAACACGACTTATGCTGAATAAATGATTGTCAGACTCTACCTTCTCAGAACCTAGAAACCTAAGTGGGATAATATTGCTAAGTAAAGCACTGCTAAGTAAATTGAGTAGCAGTGTTTAAGACATAAGCATTACTTTCCAAAATAGTGATGAGAATGATCACAATATCAGAGAGTATTTTAAACAGCTGTCCTGTGGAACCCTTGGCTGAGCTCTCTGAGAGTCCTAGGGCACAGGAGGCTCATCTTGTCTGGGAAGCCAGGGCCCCACCACAGACAGGCGTGAGCCGGGCCCTGGCCACGAGCCCGCGTCTGCCGCCTCAGCATCCCCAGAGCTGCTCTTCCTCACTCTCCAGGCAGCCACGATTCACAAACCGTAGGTCTCAGTGCTGCTGTTGAATCTCTTTGTTTCAAACTGACTGCTTTTTCACAGCCTCTCAGTTGCCAAATTAAAACTTCTTATTCTCTTTTCCTGGTGCAATAAAATAGAGTGGCTATTTACCAGATTTGCCCCACATACTGCAGACCCCACTAAATCATGACAGGCTGCTGACAGACCCAGCTAAACGTGAACATGGGAAGGGAAAGAGTGCTCTGACTGTGCCCAGCACACTTAATTAATGGCTCTGCTCCCTTTAGACCTCAAGAAAGCTCTAGCAAGAGAAGGAAGGAGGGCTCCAGTGGGTTCACAGATGCAGCTTTCGGCATCTCTGTCCTGTAACACCAGCAGAGGCTGTATGCTGAGTGCGTGTGACAAGCCCATGGCTTCCTGCGTCCTAACTGTGCCCTGTCCTTCTTACATTCAGGAATACAGTCCTCACTCACAGCCCTGCGGCAGGGACTCTAGAATTCACTGGAGTCAGTGACCTGCTCGAGGCTGCATCTCTTCAGGCAGCCGGTCTGTGCCTGGGTCTGCCTGGGTCTCAGGCCTGTGTTCTGCTCCTGGCAGAGCTGGGTGCTGTTTGGTGTTTATGTCTCTAATTATGTTGAGGCTGAATGTGCTGTCACCGGCATGTGGGCTGTGTCACCTCTGCTCAATGAATTGCTCTTCACGGCTCTGCCCGGCCCCCATCACTTCCTCCTGTTGACGTGTAGGGGCTGTGTGCACATGTCTGCCACACGCCTGACTTTTACGCTCACACCGAATCTCACCCTGTATGTGGTGTGCCCAAGTCAGGGCTTACTTTCAGGAGTCGTCCTTCCTGGCTTCCCTACTCTTGGTGGCTGGCGGTGCACAACCACCCCCAGTTCCCACCTGCTCTCTCTTGTCCAGCGTCTCTTGCTTATTCCTACAGCCATGACCCCAGTTGGGCTGCCCACCTCTGTCTCTGTCCCCTCCACCCACCCTGCATGTCACCTGCCACTGGTCCTGCTCACACCTGGCTTTGAGGCTGCCATCCTCCTAATCCAAAACCTTCAGCAGCTCCCTCTTCCCCACACAATCGAGTCTCAGCATGAGGCTAGCTCTAGCATCTGTGGTTCTAGCCTCAGGGACGTGTGTACCTTTCTTTTGTGGGGAGAGTCACACCATTGCCATACTTTCACAGGTGCGTGAACTGTTATCACCTCCCCCTGAGGTCCAGAGTGCTGGTCTTCCTTCTGCTCCCCCCAGCAGCAGCTGTGGCTTGTCAGACCCCTGGCACTAAGTACTTTTCCAGGGTCTCTGTGGTAGCATCCCTTCTACCTTGAAGTTTCTGAGTGGCCCAAAGGCACTGTTCTTCCTCCTCTGGGCGTCAATTGTGAGGCACATGCAAAAACGCTCCCGACTTCTGGACAGTTTGCACCTGACAAGGAGCAGTCGTCCTTGTGCTCAGGAGTAACAGCCACTGTGGATCCTTTCTCTCTTTCTTTCTTTCTTTTTTGCAGTTTTTTTTGCCAGGGCGAGGTTGGAACCCGCCACCTCCGGTATATGGGGCTGGCACCCTACTCCTTTGAGCCGTAGGTACCACCCTGTGAATCCTTTCTTGATTCAAGCAACACCTGGCCCTGACCCTGCTGCCCTACTTGACTGGGTCAGACTGAGTCCTGGCTCATCAGGAACTCAGGAATGTGTGGCTGCTGAGAGGGGCCATCCAGCGAGGGGATCCCAGTCCCCTTGCTGCCAAGATTTCCTCATGTGCTTGGTGTCTGCCCCTGTGGGCTCGGCATCCATCCCTCATGTCTACCTGTGTATCTCTGCCTTCAGAGCTCCCCTTTCTCCCGCCAAGGTGGGCATGTGGAGACACGTGATGGCAGAGGCTGGGGATGCCTTGCTTGTGCCCATTGGGGCAGCTTGGTCTCAACAGGGGCAGAAGAGCAACCCAGATGCTTTGCTGAGCTTTTCAGTTGCTTTTTCAGAAAGGTTCTTTTGCAGCCTGTGCAGGGTGCTTGTCTTAGCCCTGAGAAATGAGTGACAGGTGGTGCTTCTTTGGAAATACTCGTGGGTTTCTATGAGCTGATGGAAAGACACATCATTTGGATTACAAAGATTTATGTTTTTGTTTTTCTTCATTGGAGAATTTAACACTTTTTGTTACATCAACTTATTGGGGAGTATTATTCTTAAATGCACTTATGTATTATTTTAATATTAGAAGATGGAAGCAAAGTCTGATTTTATTAAAAGGAAGGTTTTATTTGTGGAGTGTTTCACTGGCTTTGTCTCACAGGTGTGTCATGTATTGCTTTAAAAATGAATCATATGAATAATATATGGATATATTCTCATTTAAAATGCCAGCAAAGTGCATGGGGTTGGGGGCACAGTTGGTTTTCCTGTTTTTAGCAGCGCTATCACTGCAGGAGAGTCAAGTATAGAAGCAGCGGCCTCCACAGGTAGGGCTGCAGGCGTGGCCCCGGGAACAGCCACGTCCCCTCCTGGGTCTCAGTGACTGTGTCTGGGGGAGATGGGAGAGATGAGCACAGCAGGAGGCCTGTGTCCAGGCAG
The DNA here is from genome assembly GCA_963574575.1 of Galagoides demidoff. Lineage (NCBI taxonomy): Eukaryota > Metazoa > Chordata > Mammalia > Primates > Galagidae > Galagoides > Galagoides demidoff. Next base: position 17,723 of record CAUYQV010107557.1, read on the forward strand.
GACCCATCCCAGGCACTGAGCAAGCTCAAGCTCCATCCTGCAGGAATGTGCCAGCCAGGCTGAATGTTGATATCTGGTCTGACATTCAGGCTGAAGGTTTTTCTGACTGAGGCTCTGGAAGCTGCCTCGTCCTCTCCAGGGGGCAGTGGGCATCCTGACAACCCTCAGCAAGCAAGATCATATTGCTTGGTATGACTGGAAATCTCATTCCACTCCCAAATTACAATTAATCAAACCTAAAGGAGTATGGAAATTAATTACTGAGTCAAACCATGTGAAGCTAAGCTTAATTTGGCATTTTAATAGGAAAACCAGTGCAACTTTGAGCCTTCATGTTAATGAGGTGAATTAAAACTGGTTCAGCTCCAGCTGGATCTCACATACACGCATGCTCAGAAGTGTTAGCACAACTGGGCTGATGGACTCTGAGGTCCGTTTGGTGCTCACACCTCACGAGGCTTTATAGGGAGAAGGGGGAGGAGGGAACAGCCAGACATGCACCTGCCCATCTGCCCTTCCTGAGTGGTTTGCACCTCATCTGAGCTAAGGAAGTGCTGGTTTGGGGTCCCTGGCAGCCTGCAGGGTGGTTGGCAGGGTGGCAGGCAGAGAGGGGGAGGTCAACTCACTCTGCCAGGGTTGTGCTCGCCAGAGCTGCAGAGCTGTACCCAGAGACAAGGCCTGACGGTGCTCCCACCCTCTCCCTGGAGGCTTCTGTGCTGTGAATTTTCTCAGAGATGAGAGTTGATCCTTCACGCGTTCTGGGCTGGCTGTTATCAGTGAATTAGAAAGTCATAATGTGCTGGAGACTGAGGACCCTGGTTTCCGGTTGGTGCCAAGGAGCCATACAGAGGTCGTTGACCTGACTTAAATTTGGTTCTCTTTGGTGTGACTGTGTAACTAAAATGACAAATGCTGGGGAATAAGGTGAGTATTCCGTCCTTGGTGGAAGGAATACAAATCCCAGTGAGTGGTGTGTGTGGGTTTCAGAGCCTAGATGTGCTGCCTGGGGTTTAGGTCTTCCCCGAGCCAAGAGGCTAAGGAGAGAACTCTGAGTGTTGTGTTTCTTCGTGGTGGCCGCATGCGTCTGACGCCCAGATGTCCTCCTGTGAGGCTGCAGTCATGACACTCATGGGGACCGTGCTGGCGTCCCCTAACAGGATCAGTCACAGTTAATCAAGGCACTTACTCATGTAAGTGTGTTCATTTGCTTGAAATTTCGAATACTTATGGTGACCGACCCCACAGGCCTGGGATGGGAAGCAGGTTTTGAGGAAGGTGGAGAAAGAACATAGGAGAAGCATGTCCTGGGAACTGGAAAAGTGTAGTAATGCCCAGACCTGGCTGGGGCGTCAGCTGTGGGGGCTGGGCTCTCCGGCCTGCCCATCACTGAAGCTGGCAGTTTCTCCACTCTCAGATGAAGGGCCGGCTTCTACATGTGAGTTGTGGCTACTCTTCAGGGTTTGCTGTGACTGTCACCCATTGTTAGGGGTGACCCTGGGGTGTCTGGGGTCAGTGCCCACAGGAGGCTGCATCTGCGGCCACTTGCCCAGGCCCTGAGTCTGAGCTCATCTGTTTGCTTATACTCCAGTCACACCGGAGCTGGGTGTCCACCTGGGAACATCACCCAGGTAGGAGAAATGGTATGTTCTGTCATAAAGGGTGCTGGGCCCGGGTGAAACCAATTAAGTAAATTAGATGACATCGGAACCAAGAAATGTTAATATCTAGAGTTAATACACTTGGAGTAGTTTTTGCTTTGAAATGTTTAAAAAAAATTTGATTCTTAAGACATTTATGGCTAACTGGTTTTTAAAAAACTAATGTTTAAAACAACAGTTTTTCATTTTTCCTGAGCTAATTTCAGATCATCCTAGATTTCCTGAGCCTGTGACAGTGCCCTTCTTGGGGAAGGTGTTTTTGCAGCTTACGAAGCAACTGCTACTTAGAGAGTCGAGAAATCGTTCCTCCTTTTTCCCAGAGTTTAGTTGCCATGGAGATTGTAAATGAATTATGGATGAGGGAGTGGCTGGCTGTGCACATGGAGCCCCAAGCAGTCTTCTCAGCCTGAGCCCAGAGGCAGAGGACACGGACAGTGCCACTGCACCTGCCCTGGCCTCCAGGTGTGACCTTTCCGTGGAGAAACGGCTTGTTAGAGGTGGTTTATTCAGAGAACGGAAGTGAGATCGGAAGGGCTTTAAGGTTCTAACACAGCTCGTCTTTCTCCTTGGTAGGACTCTAAGTTGCTGTAACATTTAGAGAAATCTGCTAAGTCCTGATTTTATTTTGATTCATTTGCTAAAGGGATTGGAAGAAGCAGGAAATTGGTTTGGGTACTGTGGAGCTGCAGCTGTTCTCAGCCATAACCAAGAGATTGGATGAAGAGTGTGTATTGCTGGTCATACCTTTGGAAAAGACAGAAACTTTGATTGTTCAAGCGAAATGCAATAATCTATGCACTTGGGTTCTAAAGATTGTACAGATAACAGAAAGGGTTGTTTTGGTGTATGTGTAGCTGACACCCTGTGTCAGGCTGGTTCCAGTGGTTTAGCCAGTGGTGTGTTGGTAAACATCTAACAACTGGCTCTGGGTGGGGGCTGATTTGTGGCCGGTTTCCATGTGTAAATCCTCCCACCATGGCTGATTTCCAGCTGCCACATGTCGTCGCTGACAGTGGTCCTGGGAAGTGGTGAGGGCAGCCCTGGGCCCGGCCTTGGTGTTTCTGATGCTTGGTCACCATCTGTGGACGTTTGTCTGTCCCCTTCTAATGCAGTTTCCACGGAGGCCGAGTCTGTGTGGTGAAAGTCGGTTGAAGAGCAGGTGATTTCAGATGGTGCCAACATCTGTGTTACATTCTAACTCATGGGTGATTTTCCTGGTTTGAGTTCATGTGATAAAAGCTTAGTTTGGGGTTATTCTGGAACCTACTCAGTTCTGCTCCGGGCCTAAGCACACTTGTGATACCTGTGAACTAGACCGACACCTGGCTCACCGCTCTCTGACTGAAATGCTATTAAGTACCGAGAGTGCATTTGCACTAAGTTTATACCTCTGTGTGTTTTCATGTACGTGACCTTCTTAGATTTCTTCAGCATCCTCAAGTGATAGCAGGGTAGGCATTTTGGTTCTCATTTAACAGGGGGCAAACTCAGTCCTTAGGTGTTAAGTGCAGGTGAAACGGGACGGAGGTGGGTCTGGAACCCGTGCTGGACCAGGGCTTCCATCCTTCCCCTGCCGCCCACAGAGCTCCCAGCAGCTCACTACACCTGCCTTTAAGATGAGTGTTGAATTCTTTTTTTTTTTTTTTTGAGATAGAGCCCCAAGCTATCCCCCTGGGTAGAGTGCCATGGCATCACAGCTCACAGCAACCTCCAACTCCTGGGCTTAAGCGAGTCTCCTGCCTCCGCCTCCCAAGTAGCTGGGACCACAGGCGCCCGCCACAACGCCCGGCCATTTTTTGGTTGCAGCCATCGTTGTTTGGCGGGCCCGGGCTGGGGATTTGAACCCACCATCTTAGGTGTATGTGGCTGGCGCCTTAGCCGATTGAGCCACAGGCGCCGAGCCAAGAACTCAGTTTTTTAAAAATACTTCTTGGATTTTACCTAAAATAGTGAAATTAGAACCTATACTACATGCATTTTATATGGATGCAAAGAAAATGGGAATATCTGGATATTTAGGTCCTCATACTCATAAAGTACAACAATCTCCTTATTCATCTATACAAAAAGGAGAATTATTTGCTATTATATTACTTTTAACAGATTTTCCTGATCA
>CAUYQV010107558.1:0-12185 GCA_963574575.1 Galagoides demidoff
TGGCCGGGCGTTGTGGCGGGTGCCTGTGGTCCCAGCTACTTGGGAGGCGGAGGCAGGAGACTCGCTTGAGCCCAGGAGTTGGAGGTTGCTATGAGCTGTGATGCCATGGCACTCTACCCAGGGGGATAGCTTGAGGCTCCAGCTCAAAAAAAAAAAAAAAAGACTAATGGGAGATACTTAGAGGCTATCCACGTACCCTGGAAGTGAAGACATTGTGCCTAGATAGCCATGAAAGCTCAGGAAAAAGAAAACATTTACTTTTTTTTTTTTTTTTTTGGCTGGGGCTGGGTTTGAACCTTCCACCTCTGGCATATGAGGATGGCACCTTACACCTTTGAGCCACAGGTGCCACCCTGAAACAATTAAGTAACTTGAAAGCACACTGTGTATAAAGCCAAAATGCAGCAAAGCTGAGTTTGCATCTGCAGTGTATTATCACTGGGAATTAAAAACCTATGTGCATCAGAATTGAACTAAATCTTCATCTTTCTTACAGATACCACTTTTCTTTCTAAATATTAGGTAATATGAGGGAAATAGCCTTATATTGGGAAGCAAGAGAGCTGAGTATTTTTCCACATCTATCTTAAATAGCTGGGTTCTTGGGTGTCACCATTGGGCATATAAATACACAAAGGAAGAATCTTGGGTTGCCAAGGTATGCAAACAGTGACAAGAGAATCTAACAGTGTTACAAATGTATGAAACCAGCTTACTGAAGAGGATGATGGGGGGAATGATGACCTAAGTATCTTGGAAATGATCATCATCAGTTAAGATTAAAAGTAAGACAAACTGTATATAAACGTTATACTTCACTTGATAAACTTGTTTCCCCAGGGGGTACAGGTTAGCAATTCTGATACTGGCAAGGAAGAATTAATTAATTAGATACCATATGGTGAGAGCTAGTTTTCTCATTTTTGGAGTGGAAGTTAATAGATAGCAACAGAAGAAGCTATTATGACCTCTGTGCTAATTGATTAGAGTTGGAAGATATCAGAACAAACTCATGTTTAGCTTAATATAGATACAGATGTTTACGAACAGAATTATTCACACATATATGAGTTGGCATATGCACGTATTTTTTTTTTAATTTAATAGCTGAGAGGGCCTAAAAGAAAAGATATCTTTTTAGCAATAAACATACCTAGAATCCAGATCTTGGTTTGTAATGCCATTCTACAATAAAAAGAATCAGGGCCCCTTGAAGAAATGACTCATTCTAGGACTGGGAAAGGAAATGTACAAGATGAACCCAGCTTAGCTTGTAGTGCCAGAAAGTAAAAAAGTACTTAAAAAAAAAAAAAGCACAGCAATTAGAGTCTTTCAAAGGTACTTAGAAACCAATATAAAAGCTCCCAATGGCCAAAGCTGAAACAATTTAAGGAAAAAAAATAAAATGATCGACAAATTAAAAAATGGCAAATAGAAAAAAATCTCCCATGCAGAAGAATTCCAAATATTTCATGTAGCTATTCCACCCTCCAGGAGGCAGAGCATAAACCACAACCACTCAGGTAGAGGCTGCCCATAGTGACTTCCTTTTCAAGTGTACAGCATGAAATGGGGACAAAAGGAATAACTCTATAGTAGGCTGGCAAGCACTACCTCAGTCTGCTGGTCAAGGTCACCATCAGTGATGATAAAGGTTGACAGCATGTATACTTGTTAGGATGTGATGAAAGCAGCGATTTATCTCTGTGCTCTCCCCTTAAATATCCCATACCCTTAGCCTTGTCATGAAACAAAAATCAGACAAGTTCTAACAGTGGGATATCTTACAAAATACCTGACTAGTACTTTTCGAAATTCTTAAAGTCATCAAAAACAAAGACTGAGAAACAGTCATAGCTAAGAGGAGCCTGAAGACCAGGACTACTAAATGTAACATGAAATCCTACAACAGGAAAAGACCATGAGGTAAAAACTATGGAAATTTAAATAAACTGTGGAATTTAGTTAATAATAAAGTATCACTTACATCACCATTGCTTCACTGTTTGCAAAAAAAGGTCTCATATTAATGTAAGATGTTAATAATAAAGCCGGGTACGGTGGCTCACTCCTGTAATTCCAGCACTTAGAAGGCCGAGGAGGGTGGATTGCCTGAGCTCACAGGTTTGAGACCAGCCTGAGTCAGAGTGAGACCTGGTCTCTAAAAATTGCCAGGGATTGTGGGGGGCACCTGTAGTCCCAGCTACTTGGGAAGCTTAGGCAAGAGTATCACTTAAGCCCAGGAGTTTGAGGTTGCTTTGAGGTATGACACTACAGCACTCTACGAAGGATGACAAAGTGAGATTCTGCCTCAAAAAAAAAGATATTAATAATAGAGGAAACTGGATGTGAGGTATATGGGAACTCTCTACTACCTTTATAATTTTCCTGTAAATCAAAAACTATTCTAGAAAATAGTTTTGTTTTGTTTTTTTAATGTGGGAAAATAAAGAATCTGTCTTGTCTCCCCAATCCTGACAGAATGGAGCTGTCATGCTCCATCCCTTTCTGGCACCTGACATGTTTCAGGGTATAATAAATGGGAAGTCAGAGGCTCTGATTTGAAGGACATGAAGAGAGGGCTGGTTATTTTCCACCAGGTGCATAAATGAAGTGAGGTGATGGTAGAAGGGAGAGAAAGGACACTCAAATGTGAAAGCAGACAGACCAAGATGGGCTGCCCAGAGTACCTGAAGCAGAGGTACCAAGGTGTAGTCACTCTTCTAGGCAGATGGCTTTCTTATTATTAAAATAACCACATTCATTCTTCATTCTTATTGAAAAGGGATATGGTAGGGCAGAGAATGGATTGCTCTAAATCTTTTCAAATCTTTATTAATTGAATTTCTGATTAGCACACAGATTATCCATAAGTTTCTATGGAGAAGATGCAAACTCAGCTAAGTTTAATATTCTGTTCCTGTGACATTTCTGTGTAGGTGGGGCAGCTAGGCATTCTTAGAACCAAACCCTAGACTATGTGCCCTGGACCTGAATGCAACTTGTATCAAGTAATGTGATTAATGATGTTTTGGCAGGAGGTTTAAAAGAAATTATAGCATCTATGCTTCCTCAGTTCATTTTGCCTATGTATCTTCTTTTGTAGAGGAACTGAATGTATTTCCTTTTGATGAGACATAGAATCATAAGATGCAGGATTCCAGGAGGAAATAGAGGTCTAAAGTGTGATCTGACTTGATCAATGTTATACAATGGCCAGATATGGATTAGAACCTTCCTGTTCAAACTGTAGATGAGTTGCCTGAAAAATATGCAGAATGTTAGCTTGCACCGCAGACTTAATCGCATCAGAAATGTGCATTTTAACAAACTTCTCTGGTGATTCATATGCACATGAAGTATAAGATGTGCTAGTTTAGAATCTTTGTTTTTATGAGCTCATTGAATTATTTAGGATGTTTTAGGCTGCAAGTAACGTATCAAAGGAAAGTAGCACAAACAAATAGGATTATTATTACAAGAAGTCAGGAAAAGGTGATCTCATGATTGATTTTATAAAGACTAAAATTCTTTGTCACTCTTCCATTCCATCATTTTCAATGTGTTGGTTTTGTTGCTTCATTGGTGTGAAATAGCTGCTACAGCTGAGTTCAAAGACAGAGTGGTTGGATGAAGGGAGTTGGCAAGAGAGGGAGCCAAGGGACTTCTCACACATTCACAATATGTAGTCTGATGTAGAATCTTTTCCACAAAGATTTTGGGTCTTGTTGGCCAAATTTTGGTCACATTGCTTTTCTCTATCTGGAAGAGAAATTTAAAAAATCTCACCAGGGCTTGGCGCCCGTAGCACAGTGGTTATGATGCCTTCCACATACACTAAAGTTGGCTGGTTGGAGCCTGGTTTGAGTCAGCTAACCAACAATGACAACTGCAACAAAAAGTAGCTGGGCATTGTGGCAGGCACCTGTAGTCCCAGGTAATTGGGAGGCTGAGGTGAGAGAATTCATTAAGCCCAAGAGTTTGAGGTTGCTGTGAGCTGTGATATCATGGCAGACATAGTGAGACTTGGTCGCAAAAATAAATAAATAAATAAATAAATAAAAATCTCTCCAGGGTTTCTAGAGGGAGTTGGTTACTTCTAGTAAGGAAGGTAAGTAGGAAATGTCTATTGGGCAGGTGACCAAGAGTGGCTGCCGCAACCATACTGTCTTAAAGTCACTTTGGATGTCATCATAGAACACCAGAGATCTTTTATTTCCTTTTTCCTTCTCATTCTATTTTGTTGTTGTTATTGTTGTTGCATGGGAAAAATGGCGTCCTGGATATTAAAGGGCTTTCTGTAGTTGAATATGTAGTTAGATAAGAGAATTAAATAGAAGACAGCTCTCCTTACTCCTGGTCTGCTACTGTGATGGAAGCTATGGTGCTTAAATACCTTCACAGCCCCCATACCTTCATCTTTCTACTAAAATTGGTTGAGGAGCTAAAATATTGTTTGATTTGTTGTGGTCATGTGGAAAAAAGGTCTGGCTTCATAATAAGTAGGCAGAAGTCACGAAGAGAGCTGCCCTTCTGTTGCACAAAGACAAAACTTCATAAGGAGAAGGCTTTGGTGGTTCCTCCTTTTTCTGAGCTGAAATGAAATGCAACATCTGCAGTAGCAGCAACTGTATTGTAATGATGTGGATGACAGCCTAGCATTAAAGTTGGTTGAGCTGAGACGATAGAAACGGAATCTTTTATGAAATTGTAAAACCCTTGTAATGACTTTGCTCTGCCAATCTTTGGACTCCTTATCACATAATTAGGAAGAAAACATAATTATTTTAGTCATTGTTAATTAGGTTTAAGATTACCAGCCATAGACTATAATCTAAACCAGTATAACCTTCTCGAACATGTTCCCGCAAGGAAATTTAATTTTCCCAGAACGCTTTCAAAGAGGACTATTACATTAGAATAATTTTAATGTAATAGTCATCTTTAGAGAAATTGTGATAATCACTTTTTCCTTCATTTGCAAAACCAAAAATACAGGTGACAAAATGGAAATATGAAGAGGGGCACTTTTCCAGGAGGGTTTTGTTGTTGTAGCAGGTATAGAATTTGTTTTTCCTGAGGTATTTTCTGTACATAGTTTCTGACATTCCTATCTTGTTGACTGATCACTTACTCTGCTGAAGCAATGGAATTCCTCCATCTTCAAATAGACCGTTAAATGATGTTGTGAGTAACTCAAGCCTGAGGGATCTTGTCCACATATTTTTCTCCCTTGCATTATTGAGGATGTGTGCCTTTTCTTGTACTATGTGAGACTCCCTTCGCCTTTATTCTTTCCAGGTTCTATCTTAAGGAGAATTCTTAGTCAAAGTGGCCAGTACACTGCCTTTTGGTATTATTTTCATCTTCTCTCACACTAGTCTCTTTAGTCCTTCCAAAAGTAGGCCCAAGTATTATTCACTTCTAAATTCGTGTAAGAAAAAAACTTGCTTTCTACTGAAGGTAGAAGTTCACGTCTCTGGGAAATGGAGTGTCTTTGTTCTAATTAGCAATGGAAATAGAATCTGGGGGAGAACTGAGTGATTCTGTATAATAGAAGGAGAATAATTTGGAATTCAAAGGTAATATTGTCAGAAGGCAGTGAAGAGGTAAGATAAGGAAGGGACAGAAGAAAGTAGCCAAAAAGATGATGAGGTACCCCATGACATCATCCCTTTGTAGAAAATTGGATTTCCAGAAATAATCATAAATACATCTCTCATTCCACATGTTTTTTCAACTTCATCATTCCATCATCAAGAGGGGATAGTCTGTTTTTCCCCCTTAAGACTAGGTAGGAAATTGTGACTTCCTGGATAAGTACCATGTAGTGGAAGTGATTTCTAAGGCTGGATAAGAAAAGGCAAGACAGCTTCTGACCAGATCTCTCTTGGGACACTGGTTTGGAACCTGAGCTACCATGTAAAAAAATCTGGATGCTCTTAAGCCCAAATACTTCACAAAAGATCACATAGAAAGATCATAAAAAGAATGAGAAATTCCCTGAGACGTTCCAGTTGTTCTGGCCCCCAACTATTGGAGTCTTCCCAGCCTAGACACCAGACATGTGAGTGAGAAAGCCTTCAGATGACTTTCCCATCTCCCCAGCCTCTGTAACTACAAGAGAGAGAGACTCATGGAAACCATCCAGCTGGGCTCAACCTCAGTCAACCCCTTGAACTTAAGGAGATATGATAGTAATGATAATTACAAATGATTGCTATTTTTTTAATCATTAAATTCTGGGGGCAATTTATTTCAGTCAGGTCTTTCTTACATAGAAATGGATAAATGGAACAATTTCTTTTTTTGTGATTCTCAAATTTTCAGTAAAGTTTCACATACTCAGGAAATGCTTGCTGTAAGTGGGTATACATGTAAGGCAGAGAAAGGACTACATATATTGCCTTGAGGTTAATGACTATCATTAGGATAAGAAGAACAGAAAGAGCATACTCACATATAGGAACAGGAGAGACAGGGAACCAAGAAGAAAGTAGGCACAGAAATTGTGTGGAAAGTGCTATTTTTTTTTTTTTTAATGAGACAGAGTCTCTGTCACCCTCAGTAGAGTACTATAGTATCATAGCTCACAGCAACTTCAAACTCTTAGGATAAAACACTCCTTTTGCCTCAGCCTCCCAAGTAGCTGGGACTATAGGTGCTCTCCAGGACTCTAAGCTAATTTTTCTATTTTTGGTAGAAATAAGATCTCACTCTTGCTCAGGCTGGTTTTAAACTCCTGAGCTCAAGGACTCTACTGGCCTTGGCCTCCCAGAGAGCTAGGATTATAGGCATTAGCCACTGTGCTCAGCCTGGAAAGTGCTATTCTTTTACCAGACCTGGAATTGGTGGTTCAGACAAAGGGTAGGGTCTGCCTAGTCCTCACCTGGATTACATTCAATGGTGCTGTTTGCAAATTTGAAGTGAGGTGTGACCTGAGATCCATTTCACATTTCTCAGTTTGTCTGCCTGATTGAAAATTCTAAATAGCTTCTTCAGAAGATCTTCTTTTTCCTCACAGTACGAATGAGAGCAAGATCATTTGAATGTCTGGGTCAAGGGGATGTCCTGTTGATCACCATATTGATCTGAGGTGAATGAATCAGCCTGTAGAAATTTAACCTCAGAGAGAAGGCTTAAAGGAAGTGTTTTTTAAATGTAATATGGAGCCCAAAGTAGCTCCATCTTGGATGCTAATCTGGTTTCTGATTAACCACATTTCCATTTCATCTATAGTTCTTGAACATATGTTTACCATAAATCCTGACTTTAGGTCAAGACAACCTTGATGTTAATGCATAAATTATGAACTATGATGTTCATAGCATTCCTGCTTTTTCCCATAAGGTCAACTCTGATTGTCCTGCACCTTCTCTATTGAGCATGTATACCTTTTTCCTATAGTCTATCAGCCTTGTGTCTTGGCGGTAACAGTGTTGCAGGAAGACTAGGCCTAATGGAGATAAAGAGTACCCAAATACCACGCTTATAAGAGGAAGGGCTTTATTCACCAGCTGGGAGCTTATGGCATAGAAGAATTTCAAATGGACATGCTCCCCAACTGGCTTGGTCTTTCCCCTTTTATTGGCAGTCAAAAAGTTCCACTCCATAGGTACCCTTTTTATTGGCCATTTTGAATCAAGTGGGAGATGCTATTCCATACCCTACAGAACTACAGGATTTCACAGAACTTGGAAATTTCCAAGTTCCAGGAAGTTAAGTTTACAAATTCCCAAGAGCTAAGTCACCATGGAGTGGACCCTGCAGGTGTATCCTTGTGATCTCCTTGAGAAGACCTATTTTCCTAGACCTCAACCTCCTTGGGTATCCTCTCTCAACAGTGCCAAGGTTTACCAGTTTTGCGTCTGCCTAAGACCACACTTCTGTCTGTACGTTCCCCCAATAAATCACCCTTTACTGAAAAACTGGATTTGTCTGCCTGGTTCTTTGGTTTCTTGGCTCCTTTTGGATCTGGGGGGGAGTAGCTTTGCATATGCAGCCCTTTCATAGAATATATGACGATCAAATGCCTTTCACATTTAACTACAATTTTATTTAAGACTATTTAATACTATGTTCTAGGCACTGTGCTAGTATTTTTAGGTATATTATGTCATTTAATTTGCAGTGCAACTATAAAAAAAGGTTTTAGACATTCTAATCTATAATTCATAGAAGGCAACACAAATATAACGTGTAATGTATGATGTATAATATATATTAAATATAACACATTACTTACACATAATGTGTTATACCTTCAATGAACATAGAAATCTGTGAAGGTAATTTATATTTTTTAATTTTAATTTTACTACTACTTGGATTATTATCCTATGAAAAGCTTAAGTTAAAATCACATTTAAGCATATTCAGAGATCTGTGCCAAAAGTACCTTGCTGATGAAATATAAATAATAGTCAAAATGTGTCCTAAACAAAAGAATGTTCCTCATGAAAGAAGAAATCTGACTCAGTTGGGTTTATATCTTGCTGAGAAGGAAGTATAGATGTAGGTATACTTCTGGCTGGCTTTAGTATAGTCTGGCTTTTTAAATACCATTTTATTTCTTTATTTATTCTTTTGCAGTTTTTGTCTGGGGCCAGGTTTGAACCCGCCACCTCCTGTATATGAGGACAGCGCCTTACTCCTTTGAGCCACAGGTGCTGCCTCTTTAAATACCATTTTTAGAGATAGGATCTGCCAATCAGGTTAAGATACTATGGTAAAATGGAGGCATCAGAAACTTCTGTTTCTTGTCTCTAGTTATGAATACTAGAGGAAAGCTCTTAACCAGCTTTAGTCTCATGTAGCCATCTCCAAAGTGGAGAACAATGTATCTTGAAGCATTTCCATGCAGATTTAAAATGAAATAGATGGGAATGTTGGCAGATAGGAGGTGTTTCATTCATGTCAGTTCCTTTTATCTTCTGACATATATGTAAAATATTGGCCCTTGACTGCATGCAGCCTGTGTCAAACTCTACATAAAACTCACATGTAATGAAGTTGCCTGTATTTGCAGGTATTTGAGGAGTGGGTAGACCTTAGCTTGAAAAGGCCAGGGTCATTATGGTGACTATGACTCATTTTCTGGCTTTCTAATTAAGGAACTTCAGCTGAGGGAATCGTTGGCTACTGTAAATGTTTCTTCAATAGGGACTCACTTTGGGAGGCAGATGAATTAGGATGAGTTCGTTTGTTAATTGCATCCTGAGTGAGACTGCGTTCATGGCACCCACACTTTCCTCATGAGGAACTGGGGCCATTGGTGCTCTCCATCCGTGTTCTTTGCCATGTGTCTTTGCAGTTCTGCCTGTTGAGATGGAGAATGCATTTTTTCTGTTCCTACATTCTTGGTTCAGCCATGTGCCTTTCTTTAGTTAAGTGGGATATTGCAAAACTGATTTGAATGGAGGCTTTAAAAAGCACTTGGATTTTCACTTTTGAATTTCTGCCATGGCTATGAGAAAGATATGCCCAGCCAGGCCTGTTGATCCCAGGAGGAAGATGAGGAGAGCAGAGGCATCCCCAGCCAAGCCTAGCCAGTCACCAGTCACCTCCTAGCCAATGCAGACTCAGAGAAATCATTGTTTTTTAAGCCACTGGATTTTAGGGTGGTTTTTTATATAGCATAATCCCGATTTGCTTTATAAATCCATCCCAGTTTGGATAGCATATAGTCATACTAGAAATGAGGGACTTACTTGCTTTCAAGGATTTTCCCCTTGACCTTTCTGTTGTCATCTCTGGTTCCTCAGCATGATGTCTTCAGATATAACTTGAAACTAAGCATGACATTTGGTCACTTGCTTTACTAAATCATTTATGCTTTCTCTCTACTGACTCTCAAGTCTATGAAAGGGACAGAAAAATTTATGGAGACAGTAATTGTATGTAATGAATTTTTCAAGTAAAATTCCCCAGGAGGGTCATTGGAAATAGAAAACTTTTATCTGAAAACCACCAGTATAGGCCATGCTAGATTTTGCCCAACTGTAGGGAGGCCAATCAACAGGGACCTGTTGTTAAGACTCTTGTCTCATTTGTCACCAGTTTCTCCAGTATGGTAGTCATTGTTTTAATGTTCATGGTTTGGGGGGAAAGCCAGAGGGTGCATGTATATAGGTTCACTCTTCTGCTGTGTAGCTTCCTTTTTCTTCCTAGGAATTGTCTATCTTATTTCTTTTACATAAATATTTTGGGGAGGTAGAAAGGAACATCTGGAAGGCAATTACCGATAAACTACCGATGTGAACTGATAGTACACTGTACTTGGTAGAGAATAGCCCAGACAATTTCCTCTCAGTATTTTGAAATGATGTGATTTGTGTTCTCTTTTGACAGGTAGATTTTTTTTTTCCACAGTGCTTGTTCTTAGTCACTGGAGACATATGCAGCTTCAGGGAACTGTTAAAGTTACAAGCAAATTGGACAACCCGCTTTCCTGTATTCTGATTGTTCATGTACCTTTGGATGGAGTGTAAAGTATGTTTTATTTTATCCATTACCAGGATTTATGACACACTTAGGCATGGTGGAGTGCTGCCTAGATGTACATTAATGTATGGGAAAGGTGGATTGCTGAAGACCTAAGTAGAAAAATTTTCCATGAAGTTGAAGGACCAGAAGGAACCCTGAAAGTGTCTTGGTTCATTATTGTCTAAAATGTGGTAGTGCTACCACTGGTGCCAGAGGAAATGCACTTCAGTAACATATAAGATGATTTTAGTTGGTAAAATATTTTTAGAAGACAGAAGGGAACATTTTGAAGGCAATTACAGATAAACTCCAAATGTGCATTGATGGTACATTAGTCAGTAGAGAATAGTCCAGACAATTTCCTCCCAATATTTTGAACTGATGTGACAAGGCATTAAATAACTCTCAATACCCTACTGAATGGCATTCCCTTTTCAGCACTCTAAAGTCATTCTGATTATGTTAAGTAGAAAGTTTCAGGTTGATACGAGCATCTGTTTACTTCTTCTGAAACATTAGTAGTTTAGTCTCCATTTTCACGAAAAGAGAAGGAATGTTATCTAGCTAGGATTGAAGGTAATTGTTTTGATTGGTATTTATTTTTATGGATACCTTTTGTTTGTGGCAGCAAATAATGGTGGTCCCTGGCGGGTGTTACTTGGTAAAAAGCAAGTCATCAAGGTGTCACATATGAAAGGAGTGACTAAAAATTGGGAAGCACCGGACTAGTCCCATATAGACGCTGTCCAGTAAGAGGAACTCTTTTTGTTTAATGCTAATACAGCCTATGGGAGAAACTTAAAAGGACAATTATTTATAGTTAGCAATTATAATGCCAAAAATAGAAGGTTGTCTGTTTCTGCAATGGTATAACCTATATGTCTTTATATAAGGTAGTTAGCATAACACACTAGAAGGATCATATGTACTTTTTTTTTCTTTTTTATTGAATGGTAACTATGTACAGTAATGCACTTCTAGGGTACAGTGTGGTATTTTCACACACAATCCGAAACACTTCCATCAAACTGGTTAACATAGCCTTCATGTCATTTATTTAGTTATTCTGTTAAAATGTTCATATTCTACGCTTAGAAAGATTCACTTGTACCCTTGTAAGATAAACCACAGAAGTGATCCCTCCCATTCCCCTCCCCCTCCCTCCCCCTCCCCCCTCCCCTCTCCCTCCCCCTCCCCTCTCCCTCCCCCCTCCTGGTATTCTTAGGCTAGAATTAGGTTGTAGCTTTCATTTGAGATCTATAAATTTGTTTCGTAATAGGGCTGTGTACATTGGATACTTTTTCTTCCATTCTTGTGATACTTTGCTAAGAAGAACATTTTCCAGCTCCATCCATGTGAACATGAAGGACGTAAAGTTTCAATCTTTCTTTATGGCTGCATAGTATTCCATGGTGTACATATACCACAGTTTGTTGATCCATTCGTGAATTGATGGGCACTTGGGCTTCTTCTATGACCTGGCAATTATGAATTGGGCTGCAATAAACATTCTGATACAAATATCTTTGTTGTAATGTGATTTTTGGTTGTCTGGGAATATACCTAATAAAGGAATTGTAGGGTCAAATGGCAGGTCTATTTTTAGTTCTCTAAATGTTCTCCAGATGTCTTTCCAAAAGGAACGTATTAGTTTACATTCCCACCAGCAGTGTAGAAGTGTTCCCTTTTCTCCACATCCA
>CAUYQV010107562.1:0-17171 GCA_963574575.1 Galagoides demidoff
AAGCTTCATTAGATCACTCATTTCAATTTATACAGGAACGCTAAGAAAATTGACATGAAATGTAAATGAAGATGCACAAGGAATCTGAAGAGCAAGTCAAATATCAGAAGAAAAATTTTAAAATATGGCTATAAATTATGAAGAACTCTAGTGGCAAGTTCCTTTACAAATTTCTCTGTTTAAAACTCTAGGCATGTTGTAGTTGGTTTCATTTGTCATTAAATTAACCAATAAACTAAAGAAAAAACATAATACCTCTGTCTCTGAACTATTCTCAAGACATCCCTTTTATATCCCCAATTTATTATTAGAAAATACTCCAAGTGATAGAGAAGTTGGCGGCACTTTATTTTGCAGTGGGAAGGCCTCCCACCCTTCAACAAAGGGGCTTCTGTAGAGTCCTCTGCTGCGGAGGCCTCTCTGTTCTCAAGGATAATCACCACTGACTATGATAACAGAGGACGCTCCAGCTATGGTGAATTTGGCCCTTGGTTCGATTCAGGTAATCCCAATGTCAAATAATTTATCAAGCTTAAATCAAGCTATTACCTATAACTATCCCAAATATATGAGTTTTTTAAAAGTAATCTACTTTGGCAGAGATATTTTCTCTTTAATAATAATCATGAATGCTCGAGTTACAGAGTGCAGACGTTTGCTAAAAGATTCCCTCACCATCGCAGAAGAAGCTAAAATCATTTTATGAAAATTTAAAAGCACGCTTTTAAAATTACAGTCCTACCTAAAGATATGTCAACTAACTTATGAGTGCAAACATAGCCAGTAACTTTAGGATTAACCTTGACAAGAGAGGCTGAGGGATGTACCACCCTCCTGGTACAAACATCACTCTTCACTTGGCTTGGGCATACTTAACAAATGTTGAATTAAGACTCTCTTACACGTAAACTAGGTTAGACCACAATAGTGCCAAATAAACACTCAGAAATGACTAAGGGTTGCTTTGAATCTCATTTAAGAGCCAAGTAGAAAATAAACAATGCAAAAGACACATGCCTTTCGAGGATAGATGTCAGTATTTATTCAATTCATTTAAGATTCTCAAGGAAAAAATATCTCTTTGTTTTATTAGGCAATGCACTATGAATTAGGTCTACTAATTATGGAATATTTAATAAGATTATAACAACTGTTAACATTTTTTTCCTTTCATGGAAAAGAAGACATATTCATTAAATTTGTTGTTTACCTTTAATATTCATTGAACTAGTTATAGTTTAAATACATTATCATTTTCCTTGCTGTAACAGGGTAGGAAAAGGAGGCCATGAATTTAACATGAGGAATATTCAAACTTGTATATGGTTAAACCAATTGGCTTCTCAAAATCTCAGTTCAGCTTCACCTGAGATTTCCACATGGACATGCACACTTAGTTTGTGTTTTGTCTCATCATTTCATATTTTTCCTTTTAGAATCAATTAAATGAAAACTGATAAGATTAATTTTTAGAAGATTAAAATATTTTACTGAAAGTCTGAGAGCTAGAGAAGTACATTAAAATGATACAATCATATCAAAATTTTTTTGGATGATTCTATTAGGAACTCTATTGGGGACTTCATCGTGTTTCAGAAGATTATATGCTCAGGACCCTAAATATATTTAGGTTATTTTAGAAAACTTTAAATATTCAGTAATCTTAATATACAGATTAATACAGGTAAACTGTATGTCCAATTTACATGCCCAGAATATACAGATTAATACAAGTAAACTGTATGTCCAATTTACTCCATCAAGACTCAGTGCCTGTGGCTCAGTGGCTAGGGTGCCAGCCACATACACCAAGGCTGGCAGGTTCAAATCCATCCCAGGCCTGCCAAACAACAAAGACAACCACAACCAAAAAATAGTCGGGCATTTTAGCAGGCACCTGTAGTCCCAGCTACTTGGGAGGCTGAGGCAAGAGAATCTCTTCAGCCCAGGAGTTTGAGGTTGCTGTGAGCTGTGATGCCTCAGCACTCTACCGAGGGTGACATAATGAGACTCTGTCTCAAAAAAAAAAAAAAAAACCAATTTACTCTATCTCTATCAAATATACTGATAATTATATCAATGAAAATGAAGTCTAACATTGTCACAGTTAATTATGTTAGGCAATTTTTATAAATGGGCATTTTATTACAGCATTATAGACATCAGCTTATAGTCATTGAAACTTAAACATAGTCTCATTTTAAGGGTGTTTATCTTATAAATTATCTAGTGTCATTTTAAGATTATCTATCTTATAAATGACCTATCATTGCATGAACCTAGTGAAGTAAAATGTCATCTGGAACTCATTTAATTCATCTCTATATTTGCATTGTTTTCTACATATTATTTTATATTTGCATTCATAAATAGCAAAGTCATGATTTTAGTGTTTCACTTTCTATTTCCACACCTGCAGCTGAAGAGTGCCTCTAAAAATAATGCTCATAAAACATTTCCTCAAAACTAATGTTAGTAGAAAAGACGTTAAACTCTGCCTCTACAACTGAGGGCTGATATTGATTTTTATAAACAGAGTTCCACCGTGCTTTTCATGTGTTCAGTCATTAACCAGAGTGTCTGGATGACACACTTTTATGATTCTCTCAGCACATATACTCCAATTTAATTTTCACGTTCTCATTGATTTCAAGGGGTGTCACAAAGAGCAGAGGGATGAAAGGGTTGACGGAGTTCAACAGATGGCGTTCAATTAGAGACACTGTAGAATTTTAGTACGTTCACTCTTATAAAAACCCTTTAATGCTACTTATTTTTGAAAAGAACAATGCAGATAAGATTCCACTCAAAGACGCTATGGAATGCCTGTTTTTGTCATATTTCAGCCTAATAGATTTCATGAGCTATAGAAAAGTTTTCTATGATTTCTAAAATGATGAATACTTACAGTGACAAGAACACTGGATTCAACTTCAGCCAACACTATCTACCATTATTAGGGGCTCTTAGATACTCTATTTAACTTTTCTTAGCCTCAAAGCCTAACTTTCCTTAGATACAAAAAGAAATTTTCTCACGTAATTTATATTAGTCTTCTAGAGACTTGCTGCGTCAACACATGGCAGACCAGGTGATTTAAAACAACATTGGGTCTCTCACAAGTTTGGAGGCTTTAAATATGGAGACAGGTATTGATTGACAATACCATGCTCCCTCTGAAACCTGCAGGTTTGGTCTCTCTTGTAGCTTCTGATGGTTTGCCCGCAATACTTGCCTTTCTTAGGTTCCTGACTGCGCTAATCTAGCCTCTGCTTCTGTGTTACACAGAATTCTCCCTGTGTGTCTCTGCCTCTGTGTCTCTTCACTTCCAGGAAGGACAATGGTCACACTAGGTTAAAAACCCACTCTACCCTAGAAAGACCGTGTTTTAACTATAGGCACAGCTTAGTTTATACAACTTCATTTTATTGTGAGTCGTGCATAATTATAATTTTTTTTAAATAAAGGTTTATGGGAAACCTACATCACAAAATTCTATCAGTGCCAATTTTCCAAGACCATGTTCTCGCTGTGTGCCTTTGTGTCACATTTAGGTAATTCTCACAATATTTAAAATATTCTCATTGTCACAACACCTATTATGGTGATCTGTGATCAGTAATCTTTGATGTTACAATTTAACTGTTTTAAAGGGGTCACAATCCACAGCAATATTACATGACAAAGTTGATAGATAAAGGCTGCATGTGTTGTGACTTCTCCGTCAGCCAGCCATTCCTCTACCTCTCTTCCTCTCCTCAGCCTCCATGTTCCTTAAGGCACAACAGTATTGACATTCCACTGATTAAAAACCTGCCAACCTTGCCTGAGTGATCAAGGAAAAGAATCACACTTCACTCACTTTAAATCAAAAACTAGTTAAGTGAAAACTAAAAAGGGAATGTGTAAATGTTCAAGAAGTGTTGTAATGACAGTTGAAAACCAAGAAGGGATGGGAGGAAAGAAGTGAGGGATTAAAAGCTACCTGTTGGATTCCATATACACCATTCTGGTGACAGGTGCGCTGAAAGCTCTGACTTCAGCATTATGCAGTTCATCCATGTAACCAAAACCACTCGTACTTACTAAATCTGTGAATTTTTTAAAAAGCAAAACTTACTCATCATAGAAAGAAAACTATAAATGGGTCATATTAGCAAGGAAGTTATGCTGAAACCTGAGATAAATTAAAAGCTAGGCTTTTTGCAGCAAACTATCAGCCAGGTTATAAATGCAAAAGCTGTTGAAGAAAATGAAAAATGCTATTCCAATGATCATATAAATGATACAAAAGCAACATATCTTATTGCTGATATAGACACATTTATAGAGGTCCTCTTAGAGAATCAAACCAGCCACAAATTTTTTCTTTTTTTCTTTCTTTCTTTTTCTTTTTTTTTTTTTTTTTTACTTCAACAACAAACATTTATTTCTCACAGTTCTGGGGGCTATCATTTCAAGGTCAGGCCACTTGCAGATGTGGTGTCTGGTGAGGGCTCACCTCTTGGCTTTTGAATGGCAGCCTTCTGGTTATACTCTCACATGGTGGACAGCAGAGAGAGAAGCCACAAAATTCTTATAAGCCAAAGTCTAACTCAGAAAATTCTGAAAGAAGTAGAAAACTACAGAAGAAAAGTTTGAAACTAGCAGAGGTACATTCACTGGGTTTAAGGAAATAAGCCATTTCAATAACAAAAGTACAAGGTGAAGCTGCAAGTGCTAATGAAACTGTAAATTATCCAGAAGATTTAGCTAAGATAATTAATGAAGATGGCTACACCAAACAATGAATTTTCAGTGTAGGTGAAACACCTTGCTATTGGTACAAAAGTCATTGCTAGAGGGCCCTGTTCAATGTCATCTATCAAAGGACATACTGACTCTTATTAGAAGTTTGTGCAGTTGGTGACTTTAAATTTACTGCAGTGCTCATTTACCATCCCATATATCCTAAGCCCCTTAAAGTTATGCTAAATCTACTTGACCTCTGTTCTATAAATGGAACAACAAAACCTGCATGACAGCACATCAGTTGACAGCATGCTTTCCTTAATATTTTAAGTGCATTGTTGAGACCTACTGCTCAAAAGAAAAGATTCCTTTCAGACTATTACTGCTTATTGGCAATGCACCTGGGCATTCAAGAGCTCTGATGAAGGGTTACAGGGAGATTCATGTTGTTTCTATTCTGCTAACACATCATTCATTCTGCAGCCCTTGAATGGAAGAATAATTCTGACTTTTAAGTGTTATTATTTAACAAGTACCTTTTGTAATACTGTAGCTACCATAGATAAAAATGCCTCTGATGGGTCTGGGTAAGGTAAGTGGGGTAAACTGAAAACCTACAACATATAATTCATCATTCTAGATGTCAATAGCATTCATGATTCCTGGGCAGAAGTCAAGATATCAACATTGACAAGAGCATTAAAGAGGTTAATTCTAGTTGAAATGGGTGACTTTGAGGAATTCAGGACTATAGTGAAGGAGGTCTCTGCAGGTGTAGTGGAAATTATAAAAGAAGCAGAAGTAAATCCCGAAGATGTAACAGAATAGCTGGAGTATCATGATAAAACTTAAACAGATGAGGAGTTTCTTCTTACACATGAGCAAAGAAAGTGAATTCTTAAGATGAAATCTACTCCTGGTAAAGATGTTGTAAAAACACTGTTGAAAGGATGCCAGGGGTTTAGAATATTCCATTAACTTAGTTTACAAAGCAGCTTCAGGGTTTCAGAAATGGACTCTAATTTTGACAGGAGTTCTCTGGTGAGCAAAATGCTATCACACAGAATTTCATGCTACCAAAAATTTTTCCATGAAAGGAGAGTTACTCAATGTGGTAATGTTAATTATTTTCTTCTTATAAGAATTTGCCACAGCTACCCCAAACTTAAGCAACCATAACCCTGATCAGTCATCAGTTATCAACAATCAAGAAAAGAGTCTCTACCTGCAAAAAAGTTTACTATTCCCTGAAGGCTCAGATTATTGTTAGTATTTGTTAGCAATAAAGTATTTTTAATTAAATATGTATATCAACTTTTAGATGTGATATCGCAGACTTGGTAAACTGTAGTATAGTGTAAATATAACTGCTGTATGCACTGGGAAAGCAAAGTATTCATGGGACTCCTGTTATTGCATAATTTGTTTTATTGTGGTCATCTGGAAGTGAGCCTAAAATATCTGTAAATATGCCTGCATTTATAATTGCAACAGGCCTATTTTCATTAAGAACACATTCTGCTATATTGGTTAGAACTTAAACATATCTTATTGTGAGACACAATTCAACTGATAAAATATTTGGAGTAATGACTTGAAGAACATTCATAAAAATTATTTGCACAGTATCCAGTAATAGTAGCTTTTCAATAAACTTTAGAAAGATAGTTGAGGAGAATTTCAAAACAAATAATTTTGGGATCAAGCAAGAACCTTAATTCCAATAATGACTGACAATGTCAAATAATAAGGCATCACTGATTAATTAAGTTATTGATCCTGGAGATTTAATAACACATTGCATAGGCTATGGACGTCTAGGCTAGCATTTACAGAAGACACATCAAAATAGGTTCCATTCCTTCCTACTATTGAAAGCTATGGAATTTAAACTGCTAAATAATTCTATTTATCTTTTCTCCCATATGAATTCTTAGCACTTTTATCAAAAAACATTTGAATATGATACATAGTTTTAATTTTTGAGATTTATAAACTGTTAGATTGATCTATAAGTCTCTTTTTATACCAACACCATGTTATTTGGCTTACTATTGCTTTGTAGTGCATTATCAAATCAAGTACTATGATTCCCCCAGTTTTATTATTTTTGCATACCTTTTTTTTTTTTTTTACACTGCAGATGTACTCGTGGTTTCAGAGAAATTTGAGGGATTTTTCTTTCTGCGAAGAATGCTGCTGGTATTTTTTTAGGGATTATATTGAATCTGTAGATTGGGTAGGATGAATATTTTAACATTATTAATAATTCCAATCCAGTGACTTTAAACAATCTTTCCATTTAATTGTGTCCTCCTCAGTTTCCTTAATCAATGTTTCATAATTTTCAGCATAGGAACCTTTCACTTCCTTCATTCAACTTATTCCTTTATATATTATTTTTTGTAGCTATTTTGAATGTGATTTTTTTACTAATTTATTTTTATAGTAGTTCACTGTTTGCATATAGAAATGTTGCTGATATGTTTGTCTTGATTATATATCCTATAAATTAACTGGATTTGTGGTTTAGTTCTGTTTTTTGGTTGTAGCCTTTAGTGTGTTCATCAGAAATATTTTTAGGTATTGTGTCCTTATGTAGTTTTGATATCAAGCTAATCCTGGCCTCATAGAATGAGCCTGAAACCCCCTACTCTTCAATTTACTAGAATTGTTCGAGAATAATTGGTACCAGATCTTCTTTAAATGTGTGGTCAAATTCAACAGTGAATTTTTTTCAAGTCCAAGGCTTTTCTTTAATGGGAGTCTCTTTATTACTGATTGAATCTTATTATTATTCATTATTTATCTACTTAGATTTTCCATTGCTTCATTATTCAATCTTGGTATTTTGTATATGTCCAGAAAATACTCATCTCTATTAGGTTTTCCAATTTGTTGGTGTATAATTGTTGAAGATAACCTCATGACCTTTTTCTCTCTATCAGTTCCAATATTTTCTTACTTATCTGATTTTAATTATTTCAGTCTTCCTTCTTTTTTCTTAGTAATACTGGCTTAGGGTTTGTCAATTTTGTTTATCTTATGAAAAAACTGACTTTTTATTTCATTGCTATTTTGTATTACTTTTTAGTCTGCATTTCCTTTGTTTATGTTCTGATCTTTATTAGTTCTCTCCTTCTGTATTTTGAGTTTTGTTTATTCCTGTTTGTTCTAGAATGAATGGTCATAAAACACATTTATGTAATGTTTTACCCCAAATCCTTAATATCACACCTAACATTCTCCAGGATTGCTCATATTTTGGCCACAAAACATGTGTCAGCAAATTCAAAGAAATGTAAATCTTATCATGTATCTTCTCGGACCATAGTGAAATATAACAAGAAATCAACTCAAGGGAGACACTCAATTTTTCAAAAAATCATGGAAATTAAACAACTTGCTGCCGAATGAGTAGTGGATCATTACAATTTAGATGGAAATAAAAATATCTCTCAGACTGAATGACAAAATGGACACAGCTATCAAAATCTATGGGATTCAGCCAAAGCAGCCATAAGGGGAAAATGCATAGCCTTAAATGCTTTACAAAATGATCACAAATCCACAGTCTCTTGATGTGTCTCAAGGAATTAGAAAAGAAAGAGCAAACAAAACCCAGAGCTCACAGAAGAAAATAAATAACTAGGGTCAGAGCAGAACTAAATGAAGTGGGGAGAAAAGTGTCAAAGAAACTAAAAGTTGCTGCTTTCAAAAGAAACAAATTTGATAGACCTCTTCCTAGAGTAACCAAAAATAAAAGAGAAAGTTCCCAAATAAGTTCAATTATAAGTAAAAAGGAGATATTACTACTGACATCCCAGAAACACAAAATATCTCTGAATACCATGAAAATCTCTACACACATAAATGAGAAAATATAGAAGAAATGAACAAATTCTTAGAAACCATACTTTCCAGTACTTAGTCAGGAAGAAATAAAACTGAATAGACCACTAAAGAGCAACCCCAGACAAGAGGGATTTGCAGACAACTTTTACCACACCCATTCAGAAGACCAGAAATTATCCATAATATCAAGAAGGTAAGAATCCTTCCCAACTAATTCTATGAAACCAGTATCACTGTGATACCAAGGCCAGGAACGGATACAACAAAAATCCCCAAAACTACATACCAATATACCTTATAAGTATAGATGCAAAAATATTGAGTAAAATCTAGCAAACCAAAATCAACAATAGAAAGAAAAGAAAGAAAGAAAGAAAGAAAGAAAGAAAGACCATAAGTAAGTATAAAAGCTCTCTCCCTCCAAATGTTTTGTTTGATTTTTTTCTTAAATATTTTATTGGTTGAATTTATTTAAAATTTCATTATATATATTCTTTCTCTAATTATAGTTTCACATAACCTTTGATGGGCTTCTTGTATATTTTTCTATTGACAGCTGCACATTAGAGTTAAACCTTCTATATGAGTTAAATGTTAAAGAGCGTAGGAAAATGTTGAACACAGAATAGCATGGCATTTGTTTGGAAATTGTTTTCACTTAGAATTAACTATAACAGGTATTTTTTTTTTGTTATGCCCTATTTGTTATAATTTATAACTATCTCCTATGATTGAGACAGATTCTAATAGGATGGAAAATCTCAGTTAATTATTTATCAATTTTGTGCTTATTAAAATTATGTTCATCCAGTCTTGTTGGATTAGAAATTATTCATGGTGAACGATGGGCTTCAATACCACTGGGATGAAAAACGAGTAGTCTCTGCTGCTTTTACGGATATGTGAGTCACTATGAAAGTTTTGAGACAAAGTGTGTTTTGGTTCATTATTTCGCTTTCAAGAAACACAGTTGATTGATGGCTCCTTCCTGATTCACTCATGCAAATTTCGATGTGCTCACCTGATCCCTATTGCTGAGAGGGCCTCATTTTTTTCTATCCATGCAGATATTGCGTTTCTTTGTTTATGGGTACCTCAAAACTTTCGTAACAACACACATGTATGTTTTTAGTTGTTGCAGGCATATATTTTAATTATTTTACAGTGCTAAAAAACCGAAAGTTCATTTCCCTATGATAAACTTAAAATTAGTTCTGGAAGCTCAACTTTGTTTCTATACTAAATACTACCGCTGGAAGATTCTCCTCCAATCTCCTCTTACACCCCAGTCAATTCTGATGACACCTCCCTAAGCTTATATGCGTTACTGTTTATTCAGACTGACATCCACAGTCAGCTGAACTCCACGACAGCCTTTGGAAATAATAATCTGTTGTAATGTCTATGGTGTGGGGTTCATTATCATTCCAGTTTAGCAAGTTCATATAATCTAAATCCTCTATGTCTGAATGTTGGAGTCACTAGTCCTTCCTGGGTATGATGAGGGGAGGTGAGTAAGAGGTAAAGGGACCAGACTATCTGGCTTGGCTTTTTGACACAGAATACTTAATAAGGTGGTGAATATTTTATAATCTAAATTTGCTCTAAACAAATATGCTATTTATAATCCAATATACATGAACAAATAGGATAATTCCACATAGTGATAAGAACAGAGAAGAAAATGTAATATGGTCATGCATAATGTAAAAGTGACTGTGTGAGTCCTTTGGCTGGGATCATGAGAGAAGTCTGCCATGAAGAGGTGACATTTGCGGTGGCACTTGAACGAAGAGAAATGTCAGGCATGTGAACATTGAGGGAATATTTTCCAATCGGAAAACAAATAAACATCAAAAATTAACCAAAAAAGAAAAAAAAAAAGAGCCTCATATATGCCTTGGAAGAGAAAAGTACTTTGTATTTTTAAGAGACATAAAGAAATTCGTGATGAGTAGGCCATTAGATACCAGGGAGAAAATACAGATAACTTTGGAGGCAAATTTTGTGCTGCTACATTATAAATCATCACGAGAAACTGAGGATTGTTTCAGTTGCCACCCCTCTTTTCTGGGAATGTGGAATTTGTTGGGTATGTTTACATTTTAAAAATCTTACTGTGATTACTCTAGGGAAAGAGGAAAGGATAATAAGAGTGGAAGCAAAGATTTTAGTTTGGAGGCTACAGTTGAAGTTTTCTTAGGGGAAATGATTATATCTTAGAATAGGATTATAGTCCTGGGGAGAGTGAGAACTACTGAAAATAGGATGCAGGCATGAAAATGTATCAAAAATAATGTATTCTAAAGTATCTCAAGAATGGAAAAGCCAACATTCCACAGACTCAGTACTAATCTGAAAATAGTAGATTAGCAACTACAGGCCCACAGGAGAAAGAAACAATTAAATTCAAGAAGCAGGGGAGGAGGCTTGGTAAATTCCCACTTATCAAATATAGTATAGGGGTTTATGGCACACTTCCTGGTTGATGGACTCAACTACAATTCAAGACTTTGGACTTGACCTTAAAAATGCAAACACTATGACCTAATCATATATACCTTTCATATTAACACCTCCCAAAAATAATGGGTTCTGTGATGCATCAATTCTACTTTTGTATATATACCCAAAAGAATTAAAATCAGGGACTCAAAGAGACATTTGTATATCTATGTTTATAGTAACATTGTTTACAATAGCTAAGACATGTAGGCTGCCCAAGTGTCCTTTGATAGATGTTTGGATAAGAAAAATGTGGTACAAACATACAATGGAATGTTATTCAATCTTCAAAAGGAAGACACTCTGACATATGCTACTATTGGGATGAACCTAGACATCATTGTGTTAATTAAAATAAACCAGTAATAAGAAGACAAATGCTGTCTATTTTTACTTATATGAGACAGAGTAATCAAAAATGATAGAGACAGAAATTAGAATGATGGTTTCTAGGGGCAGGGCACGGAGAGAAGGTAATAGAGAGTTATCCTTGAATGGGCACAGAGCTTCTGTTTTATAAACTATAAGTTACAGAGACGGTGGTGATGATGGTGGCACAACATTACGAGCATCTTTAATATCACTGAACTGCACACCTAAAATGGTTAAGACCATTAATAAATGTACCTTCTATGTATTTGGCCCCAAGAGAAATTAATACATTTTAAAAATGTGCTCAAGGTATGAATAGTATCATAATTGAAGCAAATAAAGAAGACTTAAAAAAAAAACAAATTCCTTGAGGATGGGAGGGAATCAAAACCATTGTTTTACTTTAATCATG
This sequence comes from Galagoides demidoff, assembly GCA_963574575.1. Lineage (NCBI taxonomy): Eukaryota > Metazoa > Chordata > Mammalia > Primates > Galagidae > Galagoides > Galagoides demidoff. Next base: position 11,876 of record CAUYQV010107562.1, read on the forward strand.
TTAATTGTGAGTGATGAATGCAGTACTCTCTTGTGGTAAGTGCTCAGTAACATTTTTGAATAAGTAAATGATTAAATATTCAGTATTAGGTGTGTGAAAATCCAAATGGAGAAAATATGTGGTCTATATGTGTGAGTGTGGGTGTGCACGTGTATGTCCATATGAGTGTGTGCATGTGTGCAAATGTTCATACACATAGAATTCTGAGGGGAATATTTATTATGGCTAGCCTGGGGCAGGGCATATACTTTGGTAATCACCATATACAGAGAGCATTGGGGACAGAACCCTGAAGGACACCAGAATTTAGAATTATAGGAGGCACATACTTCCTATGAGGATACTGAGGAGGAGTAGGCCTTAAAGATGAAGAATCAAGTGACTGTGGTATCATGGGAAGTTAAAGTTATCCAACAATACAATTCAGTTAAAATATCAGACTCTTATATGTTGTATATCTAAATATTCAATTAAAATCTTATTTTTTACAGGTGTCTGTGCCAGTTTCTAAGACAGAGGTAATAAAAGATGTACAGGACCTAGACATTTTTTCTGACACATTCATTCTAATGAGAGCTAAGGGTATAAGTAGACATATTACAGTACAGTATGTTTGAAGTGCCACAGTTTTAGTTATCATCTTTTCTGAAACCTGTTTTCTAAAGAGAGAATGTGAAATTGAATGTCTCCCCAATATCTAAATGGTGAGTATAAAGGGGTAAGAGAGCCTGGTCAGGCTTCTATTTCCCATGAAATTAATGTAAAACACAAAAAATTCTTGGAAACCTGGAAGAAAATCATCTCCTTGTGTGGGGTAATATTATTACCACAATCATTTTCTTAAAAATGTAGATTAGAATTTGAAGTATGAAGCTAACTTTAAAAGAAAGAAAACATCAAATACTAACTCAGCTCTTCATGTGTTGTAATTTGGACCAACCTGAATCCAATCTGGAGGATTTGGGGAGTTTATAGAGATTCTGTTGGTTAAATCATACAAATCATTGGCATAGATCATTGACATAATGGCAAGTGAAAAATTTTAAGACATTGAATTTTTGCATTATTGTCTACAGCTTTTCTTATCCATTTTAATTTTTAATTGTGAATATGTATATAACAGAAGAATGTGCAAAGCATACGTGAAATTATAACATTCTTCATTGGCTAGATTGAGAAAAGTTAAATGTTACAATGCATTTTTTTCACTGAAGCTCGATGATTTTGGAAAAATGTTAATATTATTAATAATGTCCTATCCTACAGTATGTCCTGTAGATATTTTTGTATCTACAAAAAATAATCATACTTATTTTGAGCTCAAAGTGAAAATAGAGCAAATGTAAATTGATCATTATACTTAATATACAAACAATGTAAATGACAATGCTAATTTATATATTTTCTGTAAAAAACATGGTGATGAAATGAAATACTTTTATATAGTAAAGGATCTGACATTTGTCAGGCTAACAGGTTAAGCTTCTTGCTGAACACACATTTGCTGTACAAGAATGATGAAAACCACAAAAGGACTAACGAACTCTATTTGTTTCTTGGACTCCTGACAGTGACTTTCTGCCAAAAATACAATGGTTCAATTTAGGTTGTATGAACAATCACAAATCCTCAATCATTTCAAAGCTGCAAGAAGAAACATTCATGTTATCTAGAATGATTAGTGAGAACAAAAGGGAAATTATATTTGTCAGTGAAAATCATATTAAAATATTGTCACAATATTCTAGGCAATACTCGTCACAATATTTAAATATGCAGATGAAATTAAAAATCATTTATCTTGTTTACCAAAAGCACTAACTGTTCTTCTTTAACTAGATCTCTGCTAACTATCTCTAAAGTTCAAGTGTAATATCAATTAGTATGTGATGACTCAGTGTATTGATGTATAGCTAGGCAGTTTCTAATTTTTCTCTGTAACTTGATTTTAAAAGTATTTAATTTTGTTAAACTACTAGAATGGGTTTGCAAAAATTGAGCATGCTCTCATAGTTTTACTTGCTATTTTTTTTCTTTATTATATTTTTGTACACTATTTCAAAGTCCAACTCAATTTGATGAATGATTCTATATCATGTGATAGTTGTAGCATTGTGGTTCAAAGATTTAAGAAAGGATTAGACTTAATTCTAGATTAGTGTAATTTCTTACTTCAATGTTATGGTTAAGTCATGTATTCATTTTAGGAGACACACAATTTATAGACCTTTGAGAGATGGTGACAATTGACAGACCTACAAGAATTTGGAATTCTTTCTCCATAGCCTATTAGAATTAGAAACTCCCTGATTATTACTTCCTTCATATGGAAAATAAGCATACCAATACTACTTCTTAGAGATGTCATGGAAAAATATATATAAAGATAGGAAATTGTGTAGTACCTAGAATAAATTCAGTAAGTGGCAGATATTATGTTATTAATACATTTATATGTATTTATGAATACATTTTATTCTTCCTAGAATTTGGGGAAGTTTTTAAATCACCTTCAAAAGTAAAGGACTAAACCCAACCTATATAAATAGATATTATTATTTACCAACTAGTGCTACCTTCTATAATTTTTTTATGACTAGAAGTTTTTCAAAACAACAAGTCAATTTTTCTATCAAATACATACTGGGTCAATATTATTTTGTCTTTTATTATTCAAAGTATACTTATTTATTACTACTCTTTGTTCATAATCTATAATTAAGACAATGTTTGGAGCAATTATATCTTAAGTTTACCTATGAAAACAACAAACAGAATATGCAAATCGGCAATGGACAGACCGTGTATAAAAATAGAACTCTGACCCACAAATCTGCATCTAACAGAGCAGGAAGTCAACCTATCATCCACTGTAACCAGCCTAGGAGACTGACCACTATCTATGGCCAATATTCCAGAAAATCAAGTAATAACTCTCAAGAAATAAGCCTATCATTAATAACTGATAGTTTTCTGAATTTTTGTCTCTGCCTCTATCATAGGACCAACTAGAGAAAACCAAATACTACTGACCAGTCACATAGGATGACCTCCTGCTGATGAGCCACCCTGGAGCTTCCCCATGCTAACAGACCATAGTCAAGACATCCCTGAAGAGTTCCATTTTTCCCACTATAAAACATTTTCCCTCTTTTACCTACATTTCAGTCTCTGTCAAAGCACAAGTGATGACATTGACTCTATAGCAAGCTTTCAAAAGTAGCTTTAGCTTCTTTGAATTTGGCCGGCCCTCATATATTTACAGAAAAGAAAGAATATTTATATAGTCATTAGTGATTTTTAATATTAAGAAAACCTCAAAAATGATAATCAGTGTCAATAAAACTGAAGACTGACTTCATATAGATGCTCCAATTACACCAAATTTTCTTCATGGAAATTAGCACCATCAAATAGCCACATCTCCGTCCTCAACATTTAAAGGAAGGAGATATGACCTGGTTAATTCAGCACATACCTGATAGAAAGGGCCTAGGATATGGAGGATTAAAATCTTAACAAAGTATTAGTACATGGCTTTCCAAGAACTAATAAACAAAGATCAACAAATTTTTCTTCACTTTTTCAAATCAGGTATAAAATGGTATAAGGTCAGAAATAAAAGTTATCTTTAAAAATTATTGCTATCGTAGAAGTAAAGAAATGATGAAGGTTTGAGTAGAAACAAATGACACTGAAACCGAAGTAAAAAAAATTTGTTTTTTAAAAAAAGATAAAATTGACAGAGTTTTGATCAAATTAACAAACAAAAAACCGGGAGGACTCAAATAAATATAATCAGATTTGGAAAAGGAGACCATACAGCTAATACTATACAAATTTAAAGGATGGCTAGAGACTATTATATGCCACTAACTGCCAATTAATTAGAAACTCCAGAACAAATAAATCACTTTTCAGACACATACAACCTACCAATATTGAACCAAGAAGAAATTCAAAACTTGAATAAACCACTAGAAAGTAATGAAAAAGAAACATTTAAAAATAATGTCCCATCAAAGAAAAGCCCAGGACCAAATCACTTCACTGCTGAACCCGGCCAAGCATTCAATGGGTGACTAAAACAAATCCTAACTAAACTAGTGCAAGAAATCAAGGAGGAAGAAACATCTCCCAACTCATTTAAAAAGGTCTGTGTCACTCCGATACCAAAACCAGAAATGCAACAAAAAGAGAAAACTATAAGCCAATATCTCTGGTGAACATAACTACAAAAAATATTCAATTAAATACTAGAAAACCCAATATAGTAACACATTAAAAAGATCATTTCTTATGATCAGGTAGGACTCACCCAGGTAGGGAAGGATGGTTCATAGGCAAATTAGTCACGGTGATACATCATATCTATGGAACAAAGGACAAAACTCCCAGAGTTACAAGCTAAGGGAAGGCACAACTGATCTTTGAACCTAACTGTTCCAGTTTTGGAGTTCTTGCCTTTTTGTTGTCAAAATATGCAACACAATCTCTCAAGTGAATTCTTTCATAATGGAATCCTTAGGAAGTTAATGTTTCATGAACAAGGCCTGAGGAGCATGGCTCCTGGGTAAAAAACATGTGTGTGAATTTTTAAGCCTGACTATAGAAACCTACAGAGGCCTCAGCAGGGATACTGCCCTCCGCAAACCGGCACTGAAACTCAACCTCATTACTACCTAAAAGGAGTTGGAGTCAAAGACTCAGACCCCCAGTGCTCAGCCTTTTACTTACTATCGTCTACATTTCTAAGTAAGAGGCTGTCTTTCAGAGACATTTTTACAGGGGGCCTTCATCAGAGGACAAAGCCTCCATATCAAAGGGAAGAAGGACATTGAAGACTTCTATTCTTCACCTTGACTCAGTACTTCTTCACTCATAGCCCTACCCATTAGTTTCCTTGTTTCTCTGGGTTCATAACATCGCAGGAGTCTTTTGCCTAGGTCCCCCTTTGCCGATAACTTTCACATTTATGTTTATCTACTGCCCATCAACATGCTGATTCTTGGGGTTCAAAATGGAACAGAGAGGATCCAGAGCTCTTTTGCCTCTTGCTTATAGTACAGCAAGACGTGACTGAAGCCTTGACTGTTACCTTGATTTTGGCTTGTTCTCTTTTTTTTTTTTTTTGAGACAGAACCTTAAGCTATACCCCTGGGTAGAGTGCCATGGCATCACAGCTCATAGCAACCTCCAACTCCTGGGCTCAAGCGAGTCTCCTGCCTCCGCCTCCCAAGTAGCTGGGACCACAGGCGCCCTCCACAACACCCGGCCATTTTTTGGTTGCAGCCAT
>CAUYQV010107563.1:0-67746 GCA_963574575.1 Galagoides demidoff
GCCATGGCATCACAGCTCATAGCAACCTCCAACTCCTGGGCTCAAGCGAGTCTCCTGCCTCAGCCTCCCAAGTAGCTGGGACCACAGGCGCCCGCCACAATGCCCGGCCATTTTTTAGTTGCAGCCATCATTGTTGTTTGGTGGGCCGGGGCTGGGGATTCAAACCCGCCACCTTAGTTGTACGTGGCTGGCGCCTTAGCCGACTGAGCCACAGGCGCCGAGCCTGGACTAGAAAATTTAATGTTGTTAAAATGCCAATATTTCCCAAATTTATTTATACTTTGAATTCAAGGCCTGTCAAAATATGACCCGCCCTTTACGTAGAAATAAAATTTCTGATCTTAAAATTTATATGAAATTGAAAAGCACCCTGGAGAGCAAAAACAGTATTGGAAAAGAACAACAAAATAAACGAACTTACTATTTTCAATTTCAACAGTATCACCAAGCAGCAATAATCAAAGCACTGTGGCCATAGCACAGGTAGAAACAACAAGAAGAACAAAAGAGCGGTAGAGTACAGTGACAGTCCAGGAATGAGCCCATGTGTCTAGGGTAAACTCATTTTTCAGTGTGGTGATCATGACAATTAAATAGGGAAAATATAGTGTTTTCAAAAAGATGATTCTTGGAAAACTGTATAACCCTTTGCAAAAGAATGTATTTGGCCCCTGCCCCATATGATGCTCAAAAATTAACTCAAAATAGATCAAAAAACTAAATGCAGAGCCCTGAAATGCAAAAATACTTTTTTTTTTCAGAGACAAACAGTCTCACTTTGTCACCCTGGGTAGAGTGCTGTGGTATCACAGATCACAGCAAACTCCAACGCTTGGGCTTAGGCAATTCTCTTGCCTCAGCCTCCTGAGTAGCTGGGGCTATAGGTGTCCACTACAACGCCCGGCTATTTTTTTGTTGCAGTGTGGCCGGGGCTGGGTTTAAACCCACCACCCTCAGTATATGGGGCCAGCGCCCTACTCACTGAGCCACAGGCACCCCCCGAAATCGGAAAAATTCTTAAAAGGCAACATAGGTATAAATTTTTGTGACCTTGGATTAGGCTGCAATTCCCTTAATATGATGTCAAAAGTACAAGTAACAACAGCAAAAAAAACCAGATAAATCGCAATTTATGAAGTTTGAAACCTTTGTTTCTCTAGGACACTGGCATGAAAGTGATGACAACCCAGAAACTGGAGGAAAAAAATGCAAGTTACACATCTCATAAACTTTTAGTATCCAGAATATGGAGAGAACACTCACAACTGAAATGACAAGCTACTCAATAAAATAAATGGGAAAAAGACTTGAAGAGACATTTTGTCAAAGAAGATGGCCAATAAGCACATGAAAGGATGACACCATTGGTCCTCAGGGCAGTACACATCAAAACCACAAAAAGATACCATCTCACATCCCCTAGAACAGCTATTATTAAAATGCTTAATAACACAAGTGTTTCCAGGGATGTGGGGCAATCAGAGCCCTCATATGGTGGGGGTGGAAACATACTCTAGTACAGAAAATGTGGAAAACACTGTCATTTTTTTCACAAAGTCAAATATAGAGTTACGAAGGCCAGGTGCGATGACTCAGCCCAGTAATCCCAGGTCCCTGGGAGGCTAAGATGGGAGGATTACCTGTTAGAGACCAGTCTGAGCCACAGCGAGACCTCATCTCCAACAATAGCCAGGCATTGTGACAGATGCCTCTAGTCCCAGCTACTCGGGAGGCTGACAAAAGAGGATCACTTGAGCCTGAGAGTTTGAGGTTGCTAAGAGCTATGATGACGCCACAGCACTGTACCCAGGGCAACAGAGTGAGACTCTGTTTCCAAAAGACAAAAAAACAAACAAACAAACACTGTCAACAAAGTGAAAAGACCACCCACAAAATGGGAGAAAATATTTACAAACATTTTCATACATCCTATAATGCTTATTATCCAAAATATTTAACAACGCTCTCAACTTGAGACCAAAATGATCTACAGCCCAGTTAAAAAAAAAATGGGTTCATGATTGCATTAATGTACACCACTAAGATTTTTTTAAAAGGGGTAAAAGAATAAATGGGAAAAGGAACTAAACAGAAACTCTTCTACAGAGAAGATACACATGATAAACAGAAAACAAAAAAAAAAAATGTTCCAATCATTAGTTATTAGGGAGATGTGAATGAAAACCACAATATGATACTACCTCACACTCACTAGGATAAGTATCATTGTTAAGAATCAAAGAAAAAAACAAAAACAAGTGGTGGTGAGGACGTGGAGAAGTCAGAGCCCTCCTACCACTGTGGTGGCAATGTAAAATGGTAGGCCTGTTGTGGGAAATACTTTGGAAATTCCTCACAGGGGTAGACGTAGTTACCATGGAACCTAGCAATTCTAATTCTAGGAATATCCTCAAGATAAGGGAAAACTCAGGTTCACACCCTAAACACCAATGTTCATAGCACCTTATTCTCAATGTACAAAAAGGGGAAACAATCTAAATGTTCACCAACTGACCTGACAGATGGATAAACAAAGAAGGTATGCCTGTTGTGGAATATTAGACAGCCATGAAAAGGAATGAAACAATGATACATGCTACCACATGGAGGAAATCCGAAAATGTTAACTGAAGGCATACAGACACAAAAGTCCACATAGTGTGTGATTCCATTCATAAATATCCAGACAAGGCAAATAGAGACTGCCAGGATATTTATTAGTGGTTGACTAGAACTGGGGCATTTAGTGAAAATGGCTAAAGTATATGGGGATTCATTTTGAAGTGATTAAAATGTACTACAACTAACAGTGATGTTATTTGCACATATCCATGACTGTAATAAAATCTATTGAAGTATACACTCTGTGGAAGTTGTGGTGCTATAAATCTTTTCTCAATGCCACACTGTTTAAAAAGACTACTAAGGGGTGGTGCCTGTGGCTCAAAGGAGTACGTGCCAGCCACATCTGCGGGTTCAAACCCAGCCCCCAGCCAAAAAGAAAAAAAAAAAACTACTAGGAAAAAAAAAGACTACCAGGCTTGGCTCCTGTGGCTCAAGTGGCTAAGGCACCAGCCACATACACCTGAGCTGGTGGGTTTGAATCCAGCCCTGGCCCACCAAACAACAATGACGGGTACAACCAAAAAATAGCTGGGTGTTGTGGTGGGTGCCTGTAGTCCCAGCTACTTGGGAGGTGGAGGCAGGAGACTCGCTTGAGCCCAGCAGTTGGAGGTTGCTGTGAGCTGTGATGCTGCAGCACTCCACACAGGGAGACAGCTTGAGGCTCTGTCTCAAGAAACAATGAAAATAAAAATAAAAAGACTACTAGTATTTCTATTTTCTTGCCCTCAAAAATGTGAAAGGAAAATTAATACAATAAACACATTTAAAACAGTATCAAAAAAGATACACTACTTAGGAATAATAATTATTTCTTTTTGAGACAAGTCTCACTATGTCTCCCTCAATAGAGCTCTGCGGCATCACAGCTCACAGCAACCTCCAACTCCTGGGCTTAAGCGATTCTCTTGCCTCAGCCTCCCAAGGCAGCTGCGACTACAGGCGCCCACCACAATACCCGGCTATTTTTTTTGTGTAGTTGTCATTGTTGTTTGGCAGGCCTGGGCTAGATTCAAACCCGCCACCTCTCTTGTACGTGGCTGGTGCCTTAGCCACTTGAGCTACAGGCGCTGAGCCATTACTCGATTCTCTTGCCTCAGCCTCTCAAGTAGCTGGGACCACAGGTGCCCGCCATAACACCTGGCAATTGTTTTGTTGCAGTTGTCACTGTTGTATAGCACACCCGGGCCACGTTCAAATCCGTTTACCTCAGTGTATGTGGCCTGCGCCCTGACCCACTGAGGTATGGGCGCCGACTTATTAGGAATAATTTTAACCAAGGACTTGTACAATAAAACTACAAGATATTATTAAAAGAAATTTATAAAGGCCTGATTAAATGGAAAGATTTTCTGTTTTCATGGACTAGAAAATTTAATGTTATGATGCCAATATTTCCCAAATGTGTTTATACTTTGAATTCAAGGCCTATCAAAATATGACCTGCCCTTTACGTAGAAATAGACTGCCTGATCTTAAAATTTATATGAAATTAAAAAGTACCCTGAAGAGCAAAAACAGTATTGAAAAAGAACAATAAAATAAACGAACTTATTCTTTACTATTTAAATAGTATTACCAAGCTGCAATAATCAAAGCACCATCACCATACCACAGGCCTAAAAATAAGAACAAAAGAACAGTAGAGTACAGTGACAGTCCAGGAATGCGACCACGTATCTATGGTAAACTCGTTTTCAGTGTGGTGATCATGACAATTAAATAGGGAAAATACAGTTTTTCAAAAAGATGATTCTTGGAAAACTGCATAGTCCTTTGCAAAAGAATGTATTTGGCCCCTGCCCCATATGATGCTCAAAAATTAACTCAGAGCAGATCAAAGAACTAAATGCAGAATCCTGAAATGCTAACATTCTTAAAAGGCAACATAGTGTAAATTTTTGTGACCTTGGATTAGGCTGAAATTCCTTTAATATGATATCAAAAGTACAAGTAACAACAGAAAAAAAAAATGGATAAATTGCATTTTATCAATTTTAAACTTTTTCTTCCTCTGGGACACTGGAAAGAAAGTGACGAGTACTCAGAGAGTGGAGAAAAACAATGTACGTCACACATCTCATAAAGTTTTAGTCTCCAGAATATGTAAAGAACACTTGCAACTGAAATGACAAGCTACTCGGTAAAATAAATGGGCAAAAGACTTGAAGAGACATTTTGTCAAAGAAGATGGCCAATAAGCACATGAAAGGATGACACCATTGGTCCTCAGGAAAGTACACATGAAAACCACAAAAAGATACCATCTCACATCCACTAGAACAGCTATTATTTAAATGTTTATAACACAAGTGTTTCCAGGGATGTGGGGCAATCAGAGCCCTGATGTGGTGCTGGTGGGAACATAGTCTAGTACAGCAAATGTGGAAAACACTTTTCACAAAGGTAAATTTCGAGTAGCAAGGTCAGGTGCAGTGACTCAGGCCTGTAATTCCAGCACCCTGGGAGACTGAGGTGGGAGGATAGCCTGAGCTCACAGGTTAGAGACCAGCCCAGCCAGAGTGAGACCTTATCTCTAAAAATAGTCAGGTTTGTGATGAGCACCAGTAGTCCCAGCTATTCTGGAGGCTGAGGCAAGAGGATCGCTTGAGCCTGAGAGTTTGAGGTTACTACTGTGTTTCCCCCAAAATAAGATCTACCCAAAAAATAAGCCTCAGCAGGTTTTCTATGCATTCGTTAAATATAAGCCCTGCCCCAATAATAAGACCTAGTGATGGTCTTATCTTTTGATCCAGGTGGAACGATAAGGAAGACTAGAATACATTTTATCTGCCACAACTCCTTTCTCCCAGTCTTTCCCACTTCTGCGGGTGTGCGTGTGGTAACCACCGTTGCAGGCATCCTATTGCACACATGTGAACGGCTAGGGGAAAGGAGTTCACGCATCACAAGGGCCAGCCCCACCAACAAGGTCGGCTCCCCCTGCCAGGTTCCAGAAGAAGATGACTTAACTGTATTTGAATAAGTGTAGATTGATGTATCATACTTAATAAAAATAAGACATCCCCTGAAAATAAGCCCTAGTGTGTCTTCTTGAGAAAAAATAAGTATAAGACAGTGTCTTATTTTGGGGGAAACATGGTATGAGCTATGATGTCACCAGGGCACTCTACCCAGGGCCACACAGTGAGACCCTGTCTCAAAAAAACAAAAAGGACACTATCAAGAAAGAGAAAAGGCCACCCACAAAATGGGAGAAAATATTTATAAATATTTTCATATATCCTATGATGCTTATTGTCTAGAATATTTAATAAGGCTCTCAGCTTGAAACCAAAATGATCAACAGCCCAATTAAAAAAAAATGGGTAAAAGAAAAAATGGGCAAAACAAATTGAACAGATATTCCTCCCCAGAGAATACACACATGATAAATAGAAAACACAAAAAGAGGTTCCAATCATTAGTTATTAGGGAGATATGAATCACAACCACAATGAGATACTACCTCACACTCACTAGAATAAGTATCATTGTTAAGAATCAAAGAAAAAAAACAGGTGGTGGTGAGGATGTGGAGAAATCAGAGCCCTCCTACCACTGTGGTGGTAATGTAAACTAGTAGAGCTGTTGTGGGAAACACTTTGCAAGTTCCTCACAAAGGGAGACGTAGAGTTACCATGGGACCTAGCAATTCCAGTTCTAGGAATATCCTCGAGAGAAGGTTCACACCCTGAACACCAATGTTCATAGCACCTTATTCTCAATGTACAAAAAGGGGAAACAATCTAAATGTTCACCAACTGACCTGACAGATGGATAAACAAAGAAGGCATACCTATTGTGGAATATTAGACAGCCATGAAAAGGAATGAAACAATGATACATGCTACCACATGGAGGAAATCTGAAAATGTTAACTGAAGGTATACAGACACAAAAGTCCACATAGTGTGTGATTCCATTCATAAATATCCAGACAAGGCAAATAGAGACTGCCAGGATATTTATTAGTGGTTGACCAGGTCTAGGGCATTTAGTAAAAATGGCTAAAGTATATAGGGTTTCATTTTCAAGTGATTAAAATGTACTATAACCAACAGTGATGTTATTCGCACATATCTGTGACTGTAATAAATACCATTGAATACACATTTTGAATGTGGAAGTTAGGGTTCTAGAAGTCTTATCTCAATACCACACTGTTTAGAAAGACTAATAGTATTTCTATTTTCTAGCATTGGAGAATATGAAAGCAAATTTAATGCAATAATCACATTTAAAATAAATCAAAAAAGATACACTAGTAAGGAATAATAAATTTTTTTTGAGAAAGAGTCTCACTATGTCACCTTCAGTAGAGTGCTGTGGTGTCACAGCTCACAGCAACCTGTAATTCTTGGGCTTAAGCAATTATCTAGCCTCATCCTCCTGAGTCAGTGGGACCACAGGTGCCCACCACAACGCCCGGCTATTTTTTTTTTTTTTTTTGCAGTTGTCATTATTGTATAGCTCACCCGGGCAGGGTTCAAACCCACCTACCTCGGTGTATGTGGCCTGTGCCCTATCCACTAAGATATGGGCACTGCCTACTTAGGAATAATTTTAACCAAGGAGGTACAAGACATGTACACTAAAACTACAAAATACTGTTGAAAGAAATTTAAAAAGGCCTGATTAAATGGAAAGATATTCTCTTTTCATAGACTAGAAAATTTACTGTTCTTAAAATGCCATTATATCCCAATTTTATTTAGAAATATACTGCCTGATGTTAAAATTTATATGAAATTGAAAAGCACCCTGAAGAGCAAAAACAGTATTGAAAAAGAACAACAAAATAAATGAACTTTAGTCCCAGCTACGCGGGAGGCTGAGGCAGGAGAATCGCCTAAGCCCAGGAGTTGGAGGTTGCTATGAGCTGTGACTCCACAGCACTCCATCAAGGGCAATTAAGTGAGACTCTGTCACAAAAAAAACCCAAAATAAATGAACTTAATATTTCCAATTTAAATAATATTACCAAGCTGCAATAATCAAAGCACTGTCACCATACCACAGGACTAAAAACAACAACAACAAAAGAAGGATAGAGTGCAGTGATAGTCCAGGAATGCAACCATGTATCTATGGTAAATTCATTTTCAATGTGGTGATCATGACAATTAAATAGGGAAAATACAGTGTTTTAAAAAAATGATTATTGGAAAACTGCATAGCCCTTTGCAAAAGAATGTACTTGGCCCCTGCCACATATTATGCTCAAAATTAACTCAGAGCAGATCAAAGACCTAAAAAAAAAAGAAGACTACTAGTATTTCTATTTTCTAGCATTAGAGAATGTGAAAGCAAAATTAATACAATAATCACATTTAAAATAGTATAAAAAATATACACTACTTAGGAATAATAATTTTTTTTGAGACAGAGTCTCATTATGTCACCCTCATTAGAGTGCCACAGTGTCATAGCTCACAATAACATCTAACTCTTCAGTGTAAGCGAGTCTGCAGCCTCAGCTTCCACATCGTGTGGGACCACAGGCACCCACAACAATGCCTGGCTATTTTTTTGTTGCAGTTGTCATCGCTGTTTAGCAGGCCCGGGCCGGGTTCGAACTTGCCTACCTCGGTGTATGTGGCCTGCGCCCTTACCCACTGAGCTATGGGCACTGCCTACTTAGAAATAATTTTAACCAAGGATGTACAAGACTAAAACTACAAAATATTATTGAAAGAAATTTTAAAAGGCTTGATTAAATGGAAAGATATTCTGTTTTCATGGACTACAAAATTTAATGTTCTTAAAATGCAATATTTCCCTAATTTATTTACACTTTGAATTCAAGGCCTGTCAAAATGTAACCTGCCCTTTACATAGAAATGGACTGCCTAATCTTAAAATTTATATGAAATTGAAAAGTACCCTGAAGAGCAAATTTATATGAAATTGAAAAGTACCCTGAAGAGCAAAAACAGTATTAAAAAAGAACAACAAAATAAACAAACTTACTATTTCCAATTTCAACAGTATTACCAAGCTGCAATAACCAAAGCACTGTGACCATACCACAGGACTAAAAACAACAACAAAAGAACCAGGGAGGCTCGGCGCCTGTGGCTCATTTGGCTAAGGTGCCAGCCACATACACCTAAGGTGGCAGGTTTGAATCCCCAGCCCGGGCCCGCCAAACAACAATGATGGCTGCAACCAAAAAAAAAATGGCTGGGTGTTGTGGCGGGCGCCTGTGGTCCCAGCTACTTGGGAGGCTGAGGCAGGAGACTCGCTTGAGTCCAGGAGTTGGAGGTTGCTAAGAGCTGTGATGCCATGGCACTCTACCCAGGGGGATAGCTTGAGGCTCCGTCTCAAAAAAAAAAAAAAAAAAGAACCACAGAGTACAATGACAGTCCAGGAATGACCCCATATATCTATGGTAAATTGATTTTCAATGTTATGACCATGACATTTAAATAGGGAACATGTAGTATTTTCAAAAATATGATTCTTGGAAAATTGAACAGCCCTTTGCAAAAGAATGTATTTGGCCCCTGCCCCATACTGTGCTCAAAAATGAACTCAATATAGATCAAAGACCTAAATGCAGAACCCTGAAACTCTAAAATTCTTAAAGGCAACATTGGTGTAAATTCTTGTGACCTTGGATTAGGCTGTAATTTCTTTATTTTGTTTTTTGTTTGTTTGTTTGAGACAGAGTCTATGTTGCCCTCAGTAGATTGCTGTTGTGTCACAGCTCAGAGCAACTTCAACTCTTAGGCTTGATTGATTCTCTTGCCTAAGCCTCCCAAGTAGCTGGGACTACAGGCTCTGGCCACATCAACCAGTTATTTTTTTTGTTGTTGTTGTTGTGATCGTTCAGCTGTCTCGGGCCTTGTTGAAACCTGCCAGCCTCGTTGTATGTGGCTGGCACCATAACCACTGTGCTACAGATATCAAAAGTACAAGTAACAATAGAAAAAAACAGATAAATTGGATTTTATCAATTTTAAATTTTTTGTTTCTCTCGGACACTGGCACGAAAGTGATGAGAACCCAGAAAATGGAGGGAAAAAAATACAAGTCACATATCTCATAAAGTTCTAGTATCCAGAATATATAAAGAACACTTGCAACTGAAAACACAAGCTACTCAGTAAAATAAATGGACAAAAGACTTAAGAGACATTTTTCCAAAGAAGATGGCCAATAAGCACATGGAAGTATGACACCATTGGTCCTCAGGGAAGTACACATGAAAACCGCAATAAATACCATCGCACATCCCCTAGAACAGCCATTATTAAAATGTTTACTAGCACAAGCACTAAAAAAATGAATAGGGTGGCGCCTGTGGTTCAAGGAGTAGGGCGCCAGCCCCATATACTGGAGGTGGCGGGTTCAAGCCCAGCTCCAGCCAAAAACTGCAACCAAATAAATAAATAATTTTTAAAAATGAATAAATAAAAGTGAAAAAAAAATAACACAAGTGTCAGCAGGGATGTGGAGCAATCAGAGCCCTGATGCAGGGCTGGTGGGAACATGCTCTAGTATAGCAAATGTGGAAAACACTGTCAGTTTTTCATAAAGTTAAACATAAAATTACCAAGGCTGGACACGGTGGCTCATGTCTGTAATGCCAGCACTCTGGGAGGCCAAGGCGGCTGGACTGCCTGAGGTCACAGGTTAGAGATCAGCCTGAGCCAGAGCGAGACCCTGTCCATAAAAATAGCTGGGCATTGTGCCCGGTGCTTGTACTCCCAGCTACCTGGGAGGCTGAGGCAAGAGGATCGCTTGAGCTGGGAAAGTTTGAGGTTTGCTGAGAGCTATGACGGCACAGCACTTTACCCAAGGCTACAAAGTGAGACTCTGTCTAAGAACTAAACAAACAAATAAATAAATAAATAAATAAAATAAAATAAAATATAGTTACCATAGTGACACAGGGTGCTGGTGGCCTTGTTGCCCGGCAGAGCTGACAGGAAGAGGAGCCAGCAGGTTGGAGGAGGGGCCCGCAGGAGGCTCCAGTAGCCAGAGAGGCCATACAACAGCTGGGGAGACAGCTCTAGGCTGCCAGCTTCTGGGACTTAGTAGTGTCTCCACCCTCAGCTTCTGTCCCCCCGCCCCACTTAGGGGATAGTGGGGGAACTCCCGTTTCCCAGGTTTGGTCAATTTCATGTAAGTTTCCTAGGCCTGTGTAAGCACCTACCTTTTGCCTCCAGCAAAAGGGATTTTATCCATTCTTTTGTTAGGCTATATTTACACCTCTAGACAAAGGACCCAGGTGAACATTTTCCACTTGGGTTTTTCCCTCTTCCAGAAGCTCTGGTACTTTTTCTGTATTTTCTGTAAAATAAATCCTTTCTCAACATAGATCTGTAGTCCGTGAGATACTGGACAAGTGGTGCCCCAACCGAGCTGAGCTGGCAAACCTGCCGCCTGTGCCCTGGTGGTGTTGGTGCTGTGGCAGCTGGCAGAGCAACCAGGGTAGGATAGGCAAGGGGTCCCCGAGGAGGCTCCAGTAGCTGGAGGGAACAGACAACTCCAGGGAGACATCAGCACCTTAGCTCTCCCTCCCCTTGCACTTGCTGCTGAACAGGGAACACCCCCATTTCCTAGGCCTGGTCAATTTCAAGTAAGTTTCATCAGCCTGGGAATGAAAGGTATTGTAGCCATTCATATGCTAGGGCCTCTGGGCTAAATGTAACTACGGAGGACCCCACAAAGAGAGAGATCCTGGGAGCAAGAGAGCTTTTTCTCTGACCTGGGTTCTCTCTGCCAGGAGTTTGGTGTTTTTTATGGTTTTTTTTTTTTTTTTTGAGACAGAGTCTCAAGCCATCACCCTGGGTAGAGTGCTGTGGAGTCACAGCTCACAGCAACCTCAAACTCCTGGGCTTAAGCAATTGTCTTGCCTCAACCTCCCGAGCAACTGGGACTACAGGCACCCACCACAATGCCAGGCCATTTTCTGGTTGTAGCTGACATTGTTGTTTGGCAGGCCCAGCCTGGATTCAAGCCCTGTAACTCCAGTATATGTGACTGGCGCCCTAGCCACTTGAGCTGCAGGCGCCAAGCCACTTTGGTGTTTTTGTATTCTTTTTTGTAAATAAATCCTGTCTTACTGATAGCAGAATTTCGCTCTTAAGTAGGTTCTTGGTCTCGGTGATTCAAAGAATGAATCAGCGGACCACAGATCAGTGGTAAGACAGGATTTATTTACAGAAAAGAATACAGAAGTGCCAGAGCTCCTGGCAGAGAGAGAAAACCCACGTTGGGAGAGAAAAGCTCTCTATCTGTTTGTCTGTCTGTCTCCTCTTTGTCTAGGGGTATACATAGTCCCATGGGGCCCTCTAGTGGGGCTAGGTAGTTACATTTAGCGTGTCTGTGACGTCTGTCTGGGACATGTCTGGAACAACATGTTACATTTAGCGAGCCTGGGACATCTGTCTGCCTAGAACAACATCTTAGTTACATTTAGCGTGCCTGGGACAACATGTTAGTTACATTTAGCAAGCCTCCGACATCTGTCTGTCTGGAACAACATGTTAATTACACTTAGCGTGCCTGGGACATCTGTCTGTCTGGAGCAACATGTTAGTTACACTTAGCGTGCCTGGGACATGTGACTGTCTGGAACAACATGTTAGTTACATTTAGCGTGCCTGGGACATCTGTCTGTCTGGAACAACATGTTACATTTAGCGTGTCTGGGACATCTGTCTGGGTTGCAAATTAATGGCTACAATCCCTTTTAGTCCCAGGCCTAGGAAAGGGGACCCCCTGTCCACCCTCCAGCCTGCTGGTTCTGCTGCTTGTTGCCACAGCACCAACATTGCCCAGGTGGAGGCAGTCGGTCAGTGCCCCCCAGTTCCACGAGCTGGCTGGGATGCCACTTGTCCTGTATCACCAGCACAGCAAGAGGTCTGGGGCCTCAGTGCCTTTGTCTGCAGGGATGAGTGGCAAAACATTAGCCTAGGGCTAATCTACAGTCATCTCACACCAATAGCCTCGACCTCCCCCACTTATTCCCTTTCCATTCTGCTGTCTCTCTTCCCTCAAGTTTCTCCTTTGGACTTTCTCTATGTCTGGACCTCATCTTCTGAACTTCTTGATATTGCTCTCTAACGTGAAAATAAATGAGGAAAAAGCCAAAGTGTTAGTTAGAAGAATACTAATTAGGGCCAGATGAGGTGGCTCAGGCATGTAATCCTAGCACTCAGGGAGGCCTAGGCCGGTGGATTGCCTGAGCTCATGGGTTTGAGACCAGCCTGAGCAAGAGCAAGACTCTCATCTCTAAAGACAGACAGGCACTGTGGCCAATACCTATAGTCCCAGCTTCTTGGGAGGCTGAGGCAAGTGAATTGCTTGAGCCCAAGAGTTTGAGGTTGCTGAGGTATGATGTGATGGCACTCCACCAAGGGTGACAAAGTGAGACTCTGTCTCAAAGAAAAAAAAATAGTAATTAGCATTTTTGTCAATGTTTCTACTAAATCTTCCACCATGTCCAGGCTTTCTTGACTGCATGTAAATGACTAGCAACTAACTTCCTCCATAAGGAGGAAGAAAGGAGGGCATCCCTCTTGAATTTTTAAGAGACTAGTGGAGAACTCTTTCCACATTCTTGACTGTTCTCTAGTAAGGTATTTTAATCAAGTGGATTTCTCACTTGATTTTCACCTATGGTTCATTCAGAACACTTGATATATTTTTCTTTTTACATCTGGATGGGTGAAAAAAACAGCACCACTCTCTCTCCTGCACATGTTTTCATACATAAGGGGCCAATATTGACGACATGCATATTAGAAGCAGGAAAATATCATAGTGTGCCTTATTTTCTCACTTGAATTATATCCTTTTGAGACTGTGCTTGACTCTCAGGTCCATGACGTTCCTAAATATGACTTGCATGCATAATTAGCAGGCTAGTGAGAAAGAAAAAAGTGTTATCAAAACCCCTACAGTAGGCTCGGCGCCTGTGGCTCAATCGGCTAAGGCGCCAGCCACGTACACCTAAGGTGGCAGGTTCGAATCCCCAGCCCGGGCCCGCCAAACAACAATGACAGCTGCAACCAAAAAATGGCCAGGCGTTGTAGCGGGTGCCTGTGGTCCCAGCTACTTGGGAGGCGGAGGCAGGAGACTCGCTTGAGTTGGAGGTTGCTATGAGCTGTGATGCCATGGCACTCTAGCCAGGGGGATAGCTTGAGGCTCCGTCTCAAAAAAAAAAAAAACCCCTACAGTAAATTAAACTATTCTCACCACACCATATCTCACAAGTATGTTGTAGAAATAAACTTAATAATTGAGGTGAAGGCTCGGCACCTGTAGCTCAAGCAGCTAAGGCGCTAGCCACATATACCTGAGCTGGAGGGTTCAAACACAACCCGGACCTGCCAAACAACAATGACATCTACAACCAAAAAATAGCTGGGCATTATGGCAGGTGCCTGTAATCCCAGCTACCTGGGAGACTGAAGCAAGAGAATTGCTTAAGCCCAGGAGATGAAGGTTGCTGTGAGCTGTGATGCCACAGCACTTTACCCAGGGGGACAGCTTTAGGCTCTGTCTCAAAATAAAAATAAATAATTGAAGTGAAAATATGGAAGGTTTTGTGGGGGGGAAGGTGGCAGGTGAAAGGCACTCTCTGAATGGAAGATTCAGGAAAAAGAAGCCATTTGGTTCAGTAACAACTTTTTTCAACTAAATTCAATACACACCTGTTAAGCACTAAATCCATATATGCAGCATTTTATGCTATGTGCTACATGGCCTTCGTAGGAGTTATAATCTAGTGGAGCTGCACTAACTACCACAGTGTGACCTTCTCCCATGCCTATGCCAGTTCCCAATCTTTAGTCTGGTCTATTTTCATTCTCTCTCTATTGATACTAAAAGGCAGCAGAGCATTGCTAGATACAGGCACAAAATAGTTCCCCACTGGTGCCTAAGCTGTGGCTTGGAGTTGAGACATGGTAGATAGGCAATACCCCAGGAGCCCATTTACTCCAATGACTGAAGAATTTTCTGAAAGAGAACACATCTTTAAGGAAGCTTGAGCCAAAAACAAAGATTAGGTCATCAGAAGAGAGATCCTGTGAGTTCAGTGCTGTGTCTTCTGGCCCTTGTCTGAGTCCAGTGGGAGGTGGGGTAGAAATGGAGTCAGGGGAAAGAAGTGGGAGGGGGCTGATAGTGAAAGGCGAAATATGTTTCAAACTTTTCAAATCCCACATATCATGGCCAGGTGCCATGGTTCACGCCTGTAATCCTAGCACTCTGGGAGGCTGAGACACGTGGATTGTTCAAGCTCAGGAGTTCAAGACCAGCCTGAGTAAGAGCAAGACCCCATCTCTACTAAAAATAGAAAAACTAGCCAGACGTGGTGACAGGTACCTGTGGTCCCAGCTACTAAGGAGGCTGAGGCAAGAGGATTGCTCAGGCCCTAGAGTTTGAGGTTGCTGTGACCTATGACACCACAGCACTCTGCCCATAGTGACAGAGTGAGACTTTGTCTCAAAAAAAAGCACATATCACATTTATAACACGTGCTGTTACTTCATACCTTATTAGAAAAGATCAAGGCATCAACACAAGTGTATGAGGCAATAGAATACCTGACCAGAAATGACTTTTAAAAAATAAGGATTTATGGCCAGGGGTGGTGGCTCACACTTGTAATCCTAGCACCCTGGGAGGCCGAGGCGGGTGTGAGTTACCCTGAGCTCAGAGGTTCAAGACCAGCATGAGCCAGAGTGAGACCCTGTCTTTGCCATAAAATAGCTGGGCGTTCCGGCAGGCACCTGTATTCCCAGCTATTGGGAGGCTGAGGCAAGAGAATCACTTAAACCCAAGAGTTGGAGGTTACTGTGAGCTATGACTCCAATGGAACTCTACTGAGAGCCACAAAGTGAGACTGTTTCAATAAAAAAAAAGTAATAATAAGGATTTATCTTGGGGAAAGGACACAATTATAAGAGGACTTTAATTTAAAAAAAAAAGAAAAGAAAGGATTTATTGTCTTGTTAGGTACAGTGGCTCACATCTGTAATCTTAGCACTTTGGAAAACCAAGACAGGAAGGTCTTGAGGCCAGTTTTTCAAGACCAGTCTGGGAAACATAGCAAGACTTCATCTCTAAAAAATGTTTAAAAATTTGCCAATTATTATGGTGTGCACATGTAGTCCTAGCTTACTTAGGAGGCTGAGGCAGGAGGACCATTTGACCCCAAGAGTTAGAGGTTACAGTGAGCTATGATCTGCACTCCAATCTGTGTGACAGAGTGAGACCCTGTCTCAAATAAGTAAATAGATGTAGGATTTATTATCTTATAAATTAAGTTTGGGTACCGAGGTTGGTTAATTGAGTAGCTCGGTAATGTCCCAACTAGATTTCTCCTTTCTGCTGTGCTACTGTCAGCACAATGGTAATATTTTCTATCATCTCCCATCACAGCTGCAACATGGCTTTACCATTTCTTCTTCAGATACAAATAAGGAAATATAGCAAAGAAGAAGGATGTTACCTTCCATGCCTGTGATTAATTCTGTCTCTCAACAAAGGAAGAAAATCCCTTTCCAGAGAACTCTAGCAGAATTCCTCTTCGGTTCAAAATTGTGTCACACAACCATCCTAAATTAATTCCTATAAAAGGAATGAAACTAATCACAACCCACCCCTCAGGCTGAGGAGGAAAATCACCTTCCTGGCAGGGTAGACTCCAACCAGTAACAATTTTCTTTTTTTTTTTTTTTTTTGCAGTTTTTGGCCAGGGCCGGGTTTGAACCTGCCACCTCCGGTATATGGGGCCAGTGCCCTACTCCTTGAGCCACAGGCACTGCCCAGCAATTTTTTTTCCAGAAAGAAATAAGGAAAAGTGGCTGTGGCTTAGGCCAAGTTCCTTCACCTTCTCTCTCCTCCACTTCAAAATGTTTTTAGGTACTCCCCTCTACTATAAAATGTTTCTATTCCTACCTCTCTTCATCACCTCTAAATTGTTCTGTATTCACTCAGATTCTTTAGTATCTCAATGTCAGAGGTAATCATCCCTCTATTTCAAAACAGATGGCCCTCCATCTGTCTACCTGAAAAATCCTTGACCTTGTTCTTGTCCTAGCCTCCCTCACAGTGGCTTCCAAACTACACTTGCACTCTGTTGCACCTGGCACTCCATTAGTGAGAATCAGAAGAGATCTGTAGCTCTTGTCTTTATTACAGAGCAATCCAGATTTTAAAATGCAAAGCCACTTTAAAACCCCATTAGGTGAGGTAGGAGTGGGGATGGGAAGTCAAGGATCAAGAGCATGTTTGATTGTTTCCTACTAAGATTCTATACCCATGAAGTCTATATCCCACTCTGGGATGTAAAAGTGTCATGTAATAAATATCCTCAGCCATTGGCTAGAGTCTGAATCCATTCTCCCTCCCCAACATCCTGCCAGTCCCAATCCCCTGAAGGTTAGATTCCACTTTAATTTTCTGTGTTCCATTCTGGAGGAATTCACACCTAACAGGTACAAAGCCAGTATCCAGAGGATGGGCACACTTACAACTTTGACTCAAACTGTACAAAAACAATTCATGTAGGCAAAACATTTGTACCCCCATAATATTCTAAATTTCTTTTTAAAACTCTTGTACATCAACATTCATAGCAGTATTAGTCACAATGGCAAAAAGTGGAAACAACACAAATGTTCATCAACTGAAGAATGGATAAACAAAAAGTCATATATTTTTACAATGAAATATTATGCAGTCTTGGGTGGTGCCTGTGGCTCAAAGGAGTAGGGCGCTGGACCCATATGCCAGAGGTGGTGGGTTCAAACCTAGTCCTGGCCAAAAACTGCAAAAAAAAAAAGAAAGAAAGAAATATTATGCAGTCATAAAAAAGGAATTAAGTACTGATATTGCCACGATGTGGATGAACCCACCTCAAAAACATAACGCTGGGCTTGGTGCCTGTAGCTCAGTGGCTAGGGTATCAGTCACATACACCAGAACTGGCAGGTTCCAATCCAGCCTGAGCCTGCCAAACAACAATGACAACTATAACCAAAAAATAGCCAGGCGTTTTGGCGGGCACCCATACTTGAGAGGCTGAGCTAAGAGAATTGCTTAAGTCCAAGAGTTGGAGGTTGCTGTGAGCTGTGATGTCACTGCACTTTACCCAGGGCAACAGCTTGAGACTCTGTCTCAAAACAAACAAAGAAACAAACATAATGCCAAATGAAAGAAGCCATACAAAGTATTGTATGATTACATTTATATGCAGTGTCTGGAGTAGGAAAATCCACAGATTCCCCAAGTTAATTAATGGTTGCTGGGGCATAAGAGTAGGAGGAAATTGGGAGTGGTGACTAACAGATTATAGGTTTTAGGGGTGGGGAATAATCAAAATGTTCTGGAATTAGAAGTAGTAATGATTTCATAATATCATAAATATATGTATGAGAAACTATTCTATTGCACACTTTTAAGGGGTGGATTGTTTATGTGAATTTGTCTCGATTTTTAAAATTGCCACAAAAGGCTATATAGATAGTCCTTTAAAAAAAGAGAGAGAACAGAGCAGCGCCTGTGGCTCAAAGGAATAGGGTGCTGGCCCCATATACCAGAGATGGTGGGTTCAAGTCTGGCCCTGGCCAAAAACGGCAAAAAAAAAAAAAAAAAAAAAAAAAAGAGAGAGAGAGAGAACATCCGGCAGCGCCTATGGCTCAGTGAGTATGAGTACGCCGGCCCCATATAACGAGGCTGGTGGGTTCAAACCTGGCCCTGGCCAAACTGCAACAAAAAATAGCTGGGTGTTGTGGCGGGCACCTGTGGTCCCAGCTACTCAGAAGGCTGAGGCCAGAGAATTGCCTATGCCCAAGAGCTAGAGGTTGCTGTGAGCTGTGATGCTACAGCACTCTACCAAGGGCGACAAAGTGAGAATCTGTCTCTAAAATAAAAAATTTAAAAGAGAGAGAGAGAGAACACCTGACCAGGTAGTCAAAAGAAACAATAGAGTGGTTTTCTAGAAGCTTAAGGAAGAGTTTTAAGAACACAGCAGTCAAAACATCTAAACAATTGCCATGCACTGATTCAATTCTCACCAGGTATCCTTTTGATTATGATTGGGCTTCTTATATAGATTTTATTTTGACAGAAAATGTACTGCCCAGAGTTTTCTGGTCTTCTTGGCAGTGATCCTTCATGAAAAAAACAGTAAGTTAGATTGGAATCTTGGTATATAAGTGTTTTTTGGTCATTCTGCTGAGACAGATTGACTCTCCCCACTCCTAATTTTAGGTCAGATGTGGAGGCTTATGACACCAAATACACCAAGAGAATTTGAGAGAAACGTATCTAGGGGACTGGTCAGTGATGAGGAGGGTGCTGCAAGCAGCTTGAAAGAGGCAGAGGGAACTATATACACCTTAACGATGTTTAGGAGTGATAATAGGGGTGGGTTGTACATTCCCAAGTTTTAAATTTTCCACCTGCGCCAAAGGAAATGGTGGGAACATTGGATTGTTGCTAGCGTTCTCTTTGGAAAAAAGTTTCACTCAGTTGCCCTGGGTAGAGTGCCATGATGTCACAGCTAACAGCAACCTCAAACTCTTCATTCAGCTCAGGTGATTCTCTTGCCTCAGCCTCCCAAGTAGCTGGTACTACAGGCGCACACCACAAGGCCCGGATATTTTTAGAGACGAGGTCTCTCTCTCTGACATGGCTGATCTCAAACCTGTGAGCTCAGGCAATCCACCCACCTAGGCCTCCCAGAGTGCTAGGATTACAGGTGGGAGCTGCCAAGTCCGACCGCACTGTTGCCAGTTTTAAACTTCCCACTAGCAGAAGAGGTGGAACTAAGATGAAGAATTGCCGCTTTTGAACATACCACTGGGGCCAGAGCCTTTGCGAGCTGTAGATGTGCCAGTTTTCAGTTTTGTGCAGGGAACAAAGGTGTGTGGGCTTTCTTATAAGCCTGTCAGAAAACAGGACCAACTATAAATGGTCCAAGATTTTTGCAACTTTAAACTTTTCTATTATTTTGATTCTCTGTTTTTTCCTGTAAGGCTTATTTTCACAGTCAGAAGCAAAATGGTTGTAAGGACGAGGAAAAATAAACCACTCAAAAAAAAAAAAAAAAACCACTGGTAGCACTTAGTGATTAAACTCTACATGCGTAAGAAACAAGCCGGGCAAGATTTTAAACCTAGGTAATGCTGGGAGAGAAACTTTCTTTATAGTTCAAAACACAGTATTTAGAAAATGTGCAAATTGTATTTTGGCAAGTTTTTCTCTTGCATATTTTAAACATTTTTATAATTATTATAGGAATCTATATTATAGAATTAGGAAGAATGGAGGGAAGCAAAACCAGGTTAAAGCAAATGTGGTAAAATTAATTCCTTTACTAATTTGATTTATAGTCCTTTCACTTAACCTGATATATAGTAGTTTTGGGTACAGTAGTTTTCTTTTTAACAATACTGTATATATACTTTTAACTGGTGCCTTTAGCCCTTACACACAGGGAGAATTCACATTTCCATGTGGTCAGGTACAATGTACAACTGTAATTTCAGGATTCAAACACGGGGTTAAGCACATGGTTACCTAACGAGATCTGCCTCTGCGCTGGACCTCCCCGGCCCCTGCCCGTAGCACTTGCCCACAGCCTGCAGCCTGCAGCCTGCCGCCCTCTGCCGGAGCCCCACCGCCTTCGAGAGTGTGTAAAGTGTTGCACTTGTCCTCGCGGGCCAACCGTGGTCGGTTAGAAAGGGTACCCCGGATGTTCAGGGGGCGGAGCCGGCATTTACCCATGGGGCAGCGCGCCTAACTATATATTCCTGCCTCGCGTTGAGGCGCTCATTCTGCGTTGGAGTTGTCGGAGGCGCTGGGTGCTGCTTCGGCAGTCGCTTAGCGTTTTCGCGCTCCATCCTTCTTCTCTTTCTCCTTCTGCGATTTCCAGTCAGGCGGATTTGGTAAGCGTCCCCCGCCCCTGCCTGTGCCGCGGGGAAGCAGGCAGCATCTCTCAGAGCGGCCTTGGGTCGCCTTTCTCTGAGGGCACCAATGGCTGAGGAAAGAGCTTGATGCTCACGCGGGTCCTCAGTATCTAGCAATGAGCGGGGGAGGGGACAGGCTTGGCGCGGCCGCTGGTGGGCCACCATCTTGTGCGGTCCCTGAGGGGGAGGGATCTCGGGAAGGTAGCTTCTTGGCGGCGGGGTTTGGAGGCCCGCGGCCGCGCAGGCGGTGGCGGCGCGAGCGATTGCCGCGGCCTCGTGGGCAGTGGCGACGCAGACGATCGTTGCAGTCGCGGCGGCCACCGTCTCACCCCCTGAGGCCTATGAGTCGGTCCTCAGTCTGGTTTTGGCTTTTTTCTCTAGAGGCAGCTCCCTTTGGTCTTTTGTACGTTTGATGCTGATGTGTGTGAAGATGCGTCTCCCCCCAAGTCTCTTATACCAAAAAAGACAAGAAGGGGTTTCGAACTTTCAGACATCTAGGATCCTGTGGCCCCTACGTTCTGCCCAATTCTCCCCCCACCCCCGCCCCCACCTAGGTTACCGGGCATTCCATGCGCACACCCTTGTTCTTACCAAAGGGACTTCCCTTCTCATAGAATCGTGCTTCGTTCAGTTATTGTCTAGAGAGGATAAGAGCCCTAAGGGGAAAACGTGGAATTAGATACGCCGTTTCCTAACAGTGATCTTTGCAGGTTTTACTTAATGAGATGGAAAAAATTATCTCATTCTGAGGTTTTATCCTGCTCTAGAGATGGAGGGAGTTGTTCCTTTCAACTATCTTACATTTTAATGCTTTTTAAGGAAAAAATTGGGAGGAAAATGTCAACTGAACCAGATTCTGCAAGCCTAGGAGACCTTTATCAGAGGGATTTTCTTTGTTTGAAAAGATTTTTTTAGGATTTTTGTTGTTTTTATCGTAAGCCTGGATTTTTGGTTTTACTGTTTTAAGGTTTGGACTATGAGTTTTAATATCTGTTAGTGCCATTAAACTAAAAATTGAAACCTGAAAGAGTTTTTAGACTACAAAAGCCGCCTCTTAGCATTCATGAGGTGTCTGGGTTAAGTTACTCTTGCAAATTCAAACCCTTTCCTGAAGTAGGAACTTTATTGAGCCTCTGAGGCACTGGTTTGCTTCTAAAGCTAAGTTAGGGCTGTGTACTTTTGATATTTTAACACCAGTACAAATTCCAGTATGATTGTATCTTGCATATGTATATTTCAGTGACACCCCCCTTTTGAGATGGTCTTTGAAGTATTGATAGAACTTTTCTGAGTGTGTGTGTGTGTGTGTGTGTGTGTGTGTGTGTGTGTGTTTAAGACAAGAGTCTCACTCTGTCGCCCTGGGTAGAGTGCTATGATGTCATAGCTCTCAACAACCTCAAACTCTGGGGCGCAAGCCATCCTCTTGCCTCAGCCTCCCTACAGGTGATGGTCTTCCAGCTAGTTTGGTCTTCCGGCTAGTTTTTTTCTATTTTTAGTAGAGATGGGTCTTGCTTCTGCTTAGGCTCAGGCTGGTCTCAAACTCCTGTTTTTAGTCAGATTGTTTCAGCTAACAACTCAGACTTGAGTAGTGCTGCAGGGAAGGTATTTAATAATACTGTTTTCATTTTGAAGATAAACTAAAGCTCAATAAGATTGATTGAACTTCCTATAGGTTTGGCAAACAGGAAGCTGTAGGCCAGAAATTCCCACTTAGGTTTTCAGTCCTTATATCCAGTGTTCCCATCATTGTACTTAATTGACATTTTCCCTGGTGGATAAGTTTTATTCCTATAAAATGTGTATTAATAATATGTATTCCCTGAGGTTACTTTAGGAATTAGTAATTATAGAATTATCTTATGAAGCTTATATAAAATATTTACTATGAAAATTGGTTTTAAAAGGCCAGTAATTATGTGTTAAGTCTTTTCCTCAGTTTATATGGCTACATATGAATTATAATAAAAGAATACACCTATAGATAAAGCTTTTGCCTTGAATGTAATATAAAATTGCTCTGTAGCAAGTAAATTTTATTATAGTGCCCATCCCAAAACCAACATAAAATAAATATTTTAAGATACAGGCAAACTGGCTCAGCACCTGTGGCTCAATTGGCTAAGGCGCCAGCCACGTACACCTAAGGTGGCAGGTTCAGATCCCCAGCCCGGGCCTGCCAAACAACAATGATGGCTACAACCAAAAAATGGCCGGGCGTTGTGGCGGGCGTCTGCGGTCCCAGCTACTTGGGAGGTGGAGGCAGGAGACTCGCTTGAGTCCAGGAGTTGGAGGTTGCTATGAGCTGTGATGCCATGGCACTCTACCCAGGGGGACAGGTTGAGTCTCCATCTCAGAAAAAAAAAAGAAAGAAATTATTCCTGATTGCAATCTGTCTCCCCCTTCCCACCCAGAATACAACCCAGGAGCCCATGCAATTGGAGGGCTTCAAGGCCAAAGTTTCATTTGATTCATACTAAATTCAGTAAGTGCTGGCATTTGGTAACACTGGCTATGTCATGCTGCTTCTGAGAATTATTTTTCAAAAACTAAATTTCAATTAACCTCATGGGTTAAAGGAATAAGTAAATATTTGTATAATATTATTTGGTTCACTTCGCTAACTGGTATTTATTCTTTCTTCTATCCTTTCAGCTTAAGACAACTATGCATATTTCAGCCTTGAAAAATCATAGGTGTGATGGCCGAAAATACCTAGGTACACAAACAAGGACAGTCAATTCAATACATTCGACCAGAGAATTGTCGATCACTGACCTGTGGTTAACTCGGCCGCTCTGGCTTCCTTTGTCCATAGAACCCCAGCGTTTTGTTTGGTTTGGCATGGTTGCTAACTCTCTATACAGTTTTCCTCAGCATTTGTGTCGGCTGCTATTTTCTGATGCTTCAATCTGTTCCCTAGTTCTGGCCCCTTGAATCTTATTCATTTCAGTGAATTTTACACAGCTGGGTAGGTCTGCAGGTGGCAGCTGATGTATTGTCCAGGTGGCAGCATAAATCCTGATTCATTTCATCTGGAGGAGATGGCGTTTCTCCCTGGAGCACCCTCAGTTCACCTGGGGCTAGGGCAGAAATCCCTGGTCATACTACACCCAGTGTTTAAGGTGAGATGATACAAAGTTACATTTACGTTTTATGCAAGATTTATTTTTTTCCTTGCATTACATATGGCTGGTTTAAATGATCATTCAATGTCTTAATAAAATCCCATTATTTCTTCCATTACTGTCATAGGTGGCCCTTGAACTGACAACAGCAAATCTAAGAACCTTAGAATTTCAGGGCTAGATGGGACTTCAGAGGTCACTGTGCCCCACCCTCCCTGCAGGAGGGACTGCAGACCACAGAGCAGGGTCTGAGCTGGAAGGCTGTGCCTGACAGAGAAGGGGCAGACCAGGAAAAAGGAGCAGGGGTATTTAAGCATGAGTGGCCTGGATCACTGTAGGTGGTGGTGTCCTGGGATAAGATTTATTTTTCAAAATGTTTTTTTTTAAATCTTTTTCAAGATAATTCCTATATTGTTTTTATTAGTTTTTTAACTAAGTAGAAAAACTAAACTTTATTATTTAAAAATATTAATTAAGGGGGTACAAGTGTTTTTGTTACACAGATATCTTGTATAATGTATCAACCAGGGTTTTGGTGTGCCTATTACCAGAATAGTGTGGGTGGTACTGACAGATAAGTTTTTATCCCACTCCTTCAGGGTGAAGTTTCAAGTGAGTGTAGAACATTGCTTTCATCAGAAAACTGATTACCAAGGGGGCTGAAGAGCTATGAAGCCAAAAAGGAGCCACCTCTGGCTCTGGGTCAGGAGGAGAGCCAGAGGAGATGAGTTCCCTAGGGCCTATGTTCCAGAGCCCAGCAATAGAAGGGGAAATCGTGGCAAGCTTTTCCTGTAGAATCTGGAACCCAGGAGGAGATGGGGTTGCTGCAGACAACGCCGCAGTGGTGGAGAGAAAAGAAATACTCCATCTTCTCCTTTCTCAGCACCTGCCCACCTCCCATCAGTGTACCCTGTTGGCTGGACCTATTTAACACATGAGCC
This sequence comes from Galagoides demidoff, assembly GCA_963574575.1. Lineage (NCBI taxonomy): Eukaryota > Metazoa > Chordata > Mammalia > Primates > Galagidae > Galagoides > Galagoides demidoff. The sequence continues at coordinate 24,628 of CAUYQV010107563.1, forward strand.
TGGGAAGTGCAGTCTGCGGGGGACCACCTCTCCCAGACCAGAGCAGAGCAAAGCAGGGCTGTTGCCTGCATCTGAGGATATGAAGACTCAGGACTACATCTTGAGTTCACTAAAGTTGGAAGATACAATGAAATCAGATTTTAGACACATACAGAAGCCTTGTCCTTAAATTGCTTTACCAGCATGCAAGCTAAAATATTTTAATCTTCACTTGTGTAACTTACACCATCTCTCAAATTGTCTTGATTTTACAGGGGGAAGAAAATGGGCTTGATTAATTGTATGCTGTTCCCCATCACAAATGGCAAAACTTATGGTTACACTGTAAGCATTAAAGGACTTATTCTGCTCTGTTACATATGGACATCCATCTATATACTTTGTATAGAGATGTGTATATGTACTGTCTATATTCATTGAAATTGCACATAAACTATTCAAGTAAAATTATCATTTTAGAAGAATCACTATTTTAGTAGTCTTCTCATTACTTGCTTTTTACAAAGCTAAAAAGCATTCTAGTGCTACTATGAAAATAACTAATTATTTTTATGATAATGAAGACTTTAAATAGCTCAGTAGGATAAATTAGATCCAAGGCATGGCTTAGCTAGTTTCTTCCATCTTTGGAATACTAAACTGGAGTAAAGGATTTAATCCTTCTAATATGGAAACACGTCTTTTGAGCTTTAAGGAAAAAAAACCATTCTATTTTGAGGGTGATGAATAAAGTTTGGGGATGGGGATATGAAAAAATGACTTTTACTTAAGGGAAAAAGCCCAGAACAAATTTCAACTTAGTGTTCTAGGTGGTAATGACGGTAGATGACAGCAATGCATGCCCAATGGGACAATACTGAACAAAACTTGAGCTATATGCCACTAGGGCAGGGTTTGACTGGAGCTTCTAGGACAGTTTTTTAAGCTCACAGTATTGACATTTTGGGCTGCATGATTATTTTGCTAGGGATGGGGATTTCCCTGTGTAATGTAGGATGCCTCTCTGGCTTCCACCTGCTAGATGTTGGTAACCCCCCATCCACACCCAGCTGGCCTTACTCATGACAACCATGTCTCTAGACACTGCCAAGTGTCCCTGGATTTGGGGATGGGCAGAACAAAAGGCAAAATAGCCCCTGGATGAGAATTGCTACTCTAGAGATCTATGGTTATCTTACTCATGTTATCCTTGGTTGTGATTTAGTTGAATTAGTTCAAGTTTTAGCTTTAAAAACCACACACAAATTGAACTGGATTCTACTAGTATAGAAGTGATATCCAAGGATTAAATCCCTTTGTAGGCTTAAATATTTTAAAAATATTTAAGTATCTCTTTCACGTCTTTATGGTGAACCAAATTATAGTTTCAATATACCTAGTAGAACCCAAGATACCTTAAGTACATCGTGAAAGAAATATGCAAGGTCTGACAATCAAACTTATGAACTCATCCTAGAAGAAGTGCTATGTACCTCATTGCTGAATTTCACTATGGTCACCTTCAAGGTACTCCCCTTGGGAAACTATGCACCAATGTCAGTGATTAGTCCCCCCTTCAAAGCACTTTTGGAACACTTTTTCTGGAATGGCCATCAGAGCTATCATCATGATGGCACAGAAAACACACAACAACAATGAATGCCACTCAGCCAGATGCCACCACACATTGACATGAACCTAGCAGTGAGACACTGATATATCGAGGTTATGAAAACTTACCAAGTTATCTTTACAGTGTTGCCAAGGTAAACACACTGTGGCAATTTCACAAACTTAAATGTTGTCTGACCCCAAGCAATGACAACTCTGATGGTCATACCACGAGAAGTTGAAATTCAATTAAAACGATTTAAATTCAATTAATTCTCAGGTAAATAGGCCTACTTAGATAAGATTATCTTTAAAAATCTTTTAAGTAATCAGAAGGAAAGAACTAGGTTTTATGGAAAACAAAAACCAATTCCATTTCTATGGGTTTCAGTTCCTCAGCAATAAGCTAATGAGCAAAATTAGAGATTTAAAGATCCCTTATACATTAACAGTATATGATTTTGTGAAGAAATGTCTATCCAACATATCATCACCATTTCAATTTAGAAACTGCCAGTTTCTGCATGTCATGATTTCAAGGATATTCAAATACTTTCCATAAAACTCAATTATCAAAGAGGCCATGTTTGATAATGAGGAGGGGAAAACATATGGCACATTCTGTCCTCTAGCAGATGTGTACCACCATTAGAGGGGTACAATCTGCCTTGTATTGGAGGTCTCATCAGCAAAACGCACTAAATCAATCAATCTGCATGTGTGTGAATTTCTCTTTCACTGAAAATCAGTTGGCGACATGTACTGTACCACTAATAGAACATTAGAGTTCTGTTAGGAAGAATGTTTCATATGCCCTTATTCTCAACTAGAGGTGGCTTCAGAGTCATGTCCAAAGGAGTTCAGGGGGTACTGTTTAGTGCTCTGTAGTAATCATGCTGAAATTCTTAAGAGTTTCTGTTGTGTAAGTGAAGTCTGATGAGACAATGGACCATAAGCCAGTGGCATGAGGCCTCGGCCAACACATGGTTCTGTCTCATGTCCCCTGCAGTTTCTTTCTTTCTTTTTTTTTTTTTTTTTTTGCCAGTCAGGTTTGAACCCGCCACCTCTGATATATGAGGCCAGTGCCCTACCCCTCTGAGCCACAGGCACTGCCCTCTCCTGCAGTTTTTTTTTCGAAACAGAGTCTCACTTTATCACTCTCAGTAGAGTGCTGTGGCATCACAGCTCACAGCAACCTCCAACTCCTGAGCTTAGGCAATTCTCTTGCCTCAGCTTCCCCAGTAGCTGGGACTACAGGCACCAGCCACAATGCCCAGCTATTTTTTGTTGCCATTTTGACTGGGGCTGGGTTCAAACCCACCACCCTCTGTATATGGGGCCAGCACCCTACCCACTGAGCCATAGTCACTCTTGCAGTTTCTTATAAGCTGCACTGTGTGTGATGCCTTGAATGGATGGGTCCTTGGCCATCTGTTCCCCCACACTTTGCATCCTGAACCTTTTCTAATCTCCTTCTCTCCACCTCATCCAGTAGCTGGTATCTCCCCTCACTCCCTGGTGCCACTTTGGTCTCTTCTTCCCTACTCCTATTCAGTGACTGCTACTGTTCCCTTGAGTGTGCGCCTACATTGTTTGAGGTAGGACATGGAAAATATCATCCCCTTCTGAGCTGGCAATGCCACAGTGAGTTTGGCAGATGGCTTGGCCACCCCTCATGGGACCAAACACATTGTAGCCCCTTGGGCTATAGGCTTGTGGGAAGGGGTATTAACTTGCTTCCAGGTACCTTTTTGGGTCTGTGTTCATCAACAGGCACCCCCACACCTGTACAAGTATGACATTAAATAGAACATAAAAATAGCAGATAAGTAGCTCTAGAGAGAGGAAGAGAGGCTGCAGAACAAAGGATGATGTTTAATATTTTAGTAACTCTAACAATATTTGCCCCCTATTTTTTAAAAATGAAAGGTCCCTCATTTTTGTTTTGCCCTGGGCTCCATAAATAATGTAGCTGGCCCTATAATCAACAGTTCTTGAGCATCTGGCATGGTCTAGGAACCATGCTAGGTATAGGAGACTTACTAGTCAGCAAGAGAAAGCACACTACATCCCCCAGGGAGTGTTCAATGACTTCATTACTAGTGCTCTGCCTTTTTCCATCCTGAGATTCTATCAAGGTTCCTTATAAAGGCATTCCCTATATTTTGGTGATATATTAGCAAAATCAATTTATGTTAGCTTGAATTACTAGTTTATCAAGTATTCTGGTACCTATCCCTGGATATACTTCCTTTGGTTAAAAAAACAAGGTTATGAAACCAAGGTTAAGATATATATGTAAATCTTATATATACATATAAGATATAATGTATATATGATACATTATATATCATATATATGAAAATCTTATTTTTATATATATATGTGTATATATATATCCTATAGCATCCCTCTAGTGAGCTCAGTAGTGCCTGTGTGACTTGCTTTGACCAATGAAATGTGGCCACAAGTGCCACGTGTCACTGTGGATGGGGGTTTCGAGAGCCAGCACGTGGTTCACCATGTCTCTTTTTTCCACTGCTGCAGTGACTGGTAATGTTCTAACTAAAAGTTGGTTCTTTAGGCTGGGTCCTGAGAGGGAAGGCAGCATAGGGCATGTATAGTGTCATGTAGCCTAAGAGATGGTTGTGGCAAGCGATTGAGACAGGGGTTGTTTTGCTCATGCAGCATACTCCATTCTCACCAGTCCACCAACTGGTGACATTTCATGTAGGGGAAGGAATCTCTATAAATTCCCCAGAGATTTGGACCTATAAGCATATAATGTCCATTATTATATCTAGAAAACAACACTCTTTTAAATGGAGTGTTGTAACTCTTTCCTATTACTCAACTTCCCATCAATCATTTTCATAGCCATTCTACTCTTCGATTAATTCAAATTTCATTTGACTTATTTTTTTTATGTTATCTGGTACCTACTACTTTAAATATTAAGTTGGTTCTGTATCACTCACATAACATCATCACATTGCAATGCAAAAAATATAATTGGAAATAATGGAGCTATGAAGCTATTTTTATATTATTCCAAACACTATAGAAACATTTGCTCATTAACTACACTCTCTTTACTTTTTTCTGTACCTTAATAAAAGGCAAAAGATTTATACAATCTGAAGAGAAACCAAAGTATACTTTTTTCTGTACTTGAGAAAAGCAGAACAAGAAGTGATCAAAGTCACTAAATTCAAATATTATCACATAACTCTACTTAATGAACTCATTCCACACCTACTATGTTAGGGGCCAGACACCACTGTGGGCAATGAATCTCCTAGCCTTGCACACATACAGAGTGGTCAACAAGTATTTCTTATAAAAGAGAAATCTAAGGAATTTAATATGCACTCACAAAAACTATAAGGGTTTCAATATATTTCCTAAACTCACTACCTTTTCTTGTCTGAAAGGAAATGCCAAGAAAAAAGGAGAGAAAAAAAGCCAAAACTGTCTCAAGTTAGCACCTAAAGGGCAGAACTTATGAAAAACCCAGACAACATTACAGACACATTTTTCAAGAGAAGATCTGAAGCTACATGTACTGGTTAAGAATTAGTTCTGTTGACTTTTACCATGGTGTGGATCCTGAGCTATTTTCGGGCAGGTGTGTTTTCTAAGCTATTGGGATTTTCTTTAACTATGTTGTTCATTTCAAACGGAGGAAATTCTTCTCAGTGGGGTGAACCTCTACCTCACCCCTGAGTATTGTCCACTTTTGTCAACTTTACAGCGCAGGCAGTACAATGAATATTTGAAATAAACCATTTCATTATGTACATTAGTACAATTATGGAGAAAAATAGTCTTTACTCAGCTTAGGCTAGTGAATCCCTCATTTAATTACAACTGGAAAGGTTAGAAACTTTTTATCGTGTGCACATAGACTCTGGGAATTATCTGGCTCTGAAATATAATTAATCATCCTTTGTCACGCTTTCATTACACGCGGTTCTCTCCAGAGCCAAAGCTTTCTTCTTTCTTCATTCATATTCCTCTGACCTTCCTCTTCCCTGTTACCACAGACCTCAGGTGGATTTCGTTGACTGTTCAGAAATGACTGGATATTGTTAAACCCATTTGTCAACCACATGATCAGCTCACAAACATGAGATCTCTGCATGTGCTGCGCCTTCTCCATGTACAGCAGTCCAAGTATTAACATGGATGGCATCTGTCAATGTTGACAAAAATTAAATTTCAAAACTACTGTAAATAATAAAGCAGTCATATAAAGATTATTTCTCCAGAGCATAAGCTACCAGTAAACATGATTTGCATATTGTGCTTACAGCTGTTCCAACATGAGCTGTTTGCTGTGGTTCATTAAAATGATTTGATTTGTCAGATTCTAGGATACTTGAAAGTTGATATATAGAACTATTTAAGGAAGTTTAGTAAAATTTTTTTAGAGCTGTGCCCATATGCCATAAGAACAAAATGATTTGAGTAATGTGTCTTTATGAGAAAATATTAGGGTTTGAAGGTAGAGGAATTCATCATTACCTCAATTCCAAATCAAGTTTCCTGTTCCAGCATCGCCCTTTCCACATGCAAGTCTGTGAGGATAGACTGGCTGCTGACACCACTCACAACGCGAGGTGAGAAGACCAGGCCACTTTCTTTACCAGCAACAGAATACAACAGAATGAAGCCCGGCCCTGGTAGTTATTTCAACCTCTCTCTGACAAGTTCTCTGCAGAAATAAATTAATTGGATAATTCTCCACCTCTCCTAATCTGTCAATTTTCAGTCAGTAAGCATAAAAATCTAAGGGCATGTAGATTGGCATTCTTTCCTCCTAGAAAAACAGAGCTAACTATTCTCAGAAAAATGCTTGGAACCTGTTTCTTTTTTCATGACTTTTAGGAAAGCGTATTACATGATTTCTTACTTACTGAAGTCCTCTTTAACAAAGAATAAAGCCTTTCTTCTATCTGATGATCTTCTTAATGTATTTTATCCTCTTTTTTTCTTATCTGCTTTGAGATATATATTTTATATATATTTACATATATATTTTCCTATTAATATCTGTATAACATGAGACCCAAGAATAACCAACATTGCTCAAGCTTTAGCCAACTTTTTAAAAGTATGAATTTTATGGATTTGAGTATTCCTTTAGATATTAACTATGTTTTTTTTTTTTTCCAGTGCTGAAGCTTCTCCTCTTTGATTAAGATGAAGGGACCAGGCTAAGGGTCTATCATTGTAAGTTATTTATTTATTTATGACAGAGTCTCATTATGTCACCCTCTGTAGAGTGCTATAGCGTCACAGCTCACAGCAACCTTAAACTCTTGGGCTTAAGCGATTCTCTTGCCTCAGCCTCCTGAGTAGCTGGGACTATAGGTGCCTGCCACAATCCCTGGCTATTTTTTGTTGCAGTTGTCATTGTTTAGCTGGCCCAGGCTGGGTTCAAACCCACCAGCCTAGGTGTATGTGGCTGGTGCCATAACCACTGTGCTACAGGTGCCAAGCCTATAAGTCATATATTTAAAAAGAATGCTTATGATTGAATATAAAAGCACTAACCAAATGCATTCACCAATACAGTGCTAGTATCAGTGAAAAAGTAGCTCTCATTCATTGTCTAGCAGTCATCAGAAATAATGGTCTTGTTTGTGTGCACGTAGATACACACCTATGTGTACTGTGGAGTAATGCTTTTTCTTTCAAAATCAGTTCCGTCAAAAGAAACAAATTTCATCCATTTTTATCTTATCTACTGATGTATGATTGACAGCAATTTGTGGAATATGAATAGCAGGAAACTCAGAGCGTAGGGGACTCAGGAAATGACAGGAATGATTATGTGTTAGTGGCATGACTTTGCTGTAACTCTGCTGTAAAAAGGCAGATATTAATTCCCTTTATGAATAAGTATCCAAATAAAGCTCAGCTCTGAACATATGATCAACTCCTCTATGGACAAGAACAGGTGTTCCTATTTGAATTTTATACAAAAAAAAAAAATGTACTCTTGTCGACTCACCCACGTGTCAACTATTGCTGTCTAATTTGACCAGGTGTTCCGTACAGAGGGTAATCTCCTCCTAAAATAAAAGTCTCTCATAGACTATCATAGGAATACAGAAATTAAACATCAAACTGAACATAATCCTAAAGCCCAGGCAAATAACCAAGAAGGACAGAAATCACCTTAATCCAAGGCAGGGCTACTCACACATTTACCTTCAGGCAGGATAATGGAATGAAAATTGTAGTATGCCTTAATATGGAAATAAAAAGATTCCTCTTTATTGTTCTTTTTATTTTTGTAGTCAAATATGTAAGGTGCCTTTGATATACAGGCTTCATAGCCCCTTGCAAAAGAGAAACCATTCTCCTACCTCTAGCCCATGGACTTCTATGGAAACTGACTTTGACCCCAGGACCTGGGAGTAGAGGCAAGGCCCATTGGAACAATTCATGCCCACTCACAGGGATGAAGCTGAAAGACCCATCCAGGTAGGTCACGTGTGTCGACAGATTGAAGATTAGGGCTGTTGGGGACACTCTTTTCAGGAGACTTGCATTTAGTTGTCCAGGTTGGGCACCGCAGAAGAACATTACAGCTGAGTGTGCACCATTCACTTTGATACATCCTCAATATTTTTGACATTATTTTCCTATTTTGTCATAACCTTGTCAATACCAGCATAGGTGATTTACATGTTTATCTGAACATTTTGAGGGGCAGATGGTGCTATGGTGCTAACATGTAGAAAATCAGCGTATTAGGACAATTTCCCAACAGATGAAAGTAAACAGTGTTGCCTTAGGAAGTATAGATTATTATGCTTGAATTTATGAACGATAACAAGTTTAAGAATCAAGAGACTGCACCTATATAGCATAATTAAACATAATATGTGATTCTAAGTCAGGAGTTTAATAAATAGACAGATACTGGAATGCAAGAAAATACTATACTTGCCAAACTATTTTTTTCAAATGTACTTATTACATTATTGGTATGATGTTTTAAACAAAATTAATGTTATAAGCAACATGATGAGCAACCAGAATTCAGCATACAGAATGCATTTGAAAACACTGAAAGTCTGAAGAAAAATGATGTTTTAATAAATATACAATTGAAGCTAAATAAATTTTGAAATTTCTTAACATTACTGAATTCTTCAGTATAGAAAATATAACTCATTTGAAATATAAATATAATGGTTACACCTTCTATGATCCAGAACTAAATTTTAAAATACATTTCTTCCTTCACTATATTTAGATTAATATATACCGCTTTTAAAATGCAAGTTTATAATATGACATTATTTAAATGAAATATAATTTGAGAAACTGTAATGAACATGAACAGTTTAGATGATGCAAGTGTAAATTGTAAACTTGAAATTTACCAAGGAACATAGTAATGTGATTATATAGGGGACATCGGTATAGGAGGAATTAAGACTTACACACAGTTTCTAACATTTAGAATGTCTCTTGCTGAAATATTAATGGTCATAATTCACCACAAAAAATTTCCAAATACTTTTATTTTAAACTAAGGTATATTAAAATTATATTTAACTTCGTTGATACAATACTGGTCACTAGTCAAGACCTTGGCTTCTCAAAATCAAAATTAAAACTACTTAAGATTGTTTACTATTCTCACTAGAAAAATTGTGAAGTCTATGGTTTGACTGTTGATACAAGTAAGCTTTTTAAAGTAATAAATTTATAATACTTTGAAAGCATTTAATTTTGTTTTTCTGAATAAAAGATATATTATTGTTCTATAACAACTGATCTATGGCAATGTCTTGTTTTTGGCAGTTTGGGGGTAGGTCTGGGTTTGAATCCATCACTTCTGGTATATGGGGTCAGTGCCCTACTCCTTTGAGCCATAGGCATATGGCAATGTCTTTGAATCTTTAATTTTTGTCACCAAAAAATTACATATTCTACTGTATTATTTTCAATAATATGATTTGTGTAACTTTGTAGAGTGCCTTATGCATGTTTCTATAATTGTTATTGATAAATTAATCATACTTTGGTGATATACTTGAGAAAGAAGTACTTTTTTCTAATTTTCGCAAATGTGCCATATGGGCTGACATCAGCCTTGACTACTAGGGAAGCAAATTTCCTCCTTCCCACTGACATAAAAGAGAATATGTAAAACTTGGAGCTGCAAGAATGGCTACCCTGCCATGTTAGCACCAAGGAAGTGGAATATGAAAATTCAGAGGAAAAGGTGGGTCCTGGAGACATGATTTGAGGACTAGACTGAGCTGCCTTTAAACCCATCCCTCTGGTATTTTTAATTTTGTGGGCCAATACTTTAATTATTTTATAATTTTGCGTACACAAATTTAGGTGGCAATTTTTGCCACTCCAAACAAAAGGATCCTAAATGATACAAATCCCAAGGAAAATATTCTCTCACAAATAACCATTTCCATTGTCCAGAGGGAAAAGTACTGGGTAGGTACATTTGTCTTTGGGTCTCCCATTGTAAATATTCTAGAATTCTTTCCACATTTGTGTATAATGGTTAATGATGTAGGGTTTTGCTTTCAGACGGCCATGGGCTCAATTTCCCCTCGACCAGTGCTGTCATATAGAGTTCATGTGAAAATTAAATAATTTAAGTATCATACCTTGGTTTTAGTAGATATCCAGTAAATGATGGTGTTTATTATAACATACTTCTTTCTTTCCCCTTCAAGGTTCTATCTTTCTTTGGGAGTACTATGATTGATTATCTATGTCACTTTCGAATTTTACATAAATTATTATGTTCAACTAATATCTTTGAATACCAACTGTATTCTTGTATTTTCTGGACTAGAGGTCCAGGGGTGAACAGGATAGACAAGTTCTTTACTTTCACAGAGATTATCTTAGCATGTGTAAAATGGAATAAGAAAACAAATGAACAATAAACCTTCAAATACTGATAAACACTCTGAAGATAATAAAATAAGGTTGTGAGATTCAGAATGTCAGGGGAAGGAGAACCTTAAATTGAGAAGGCATTTGTGCTTAGATATAACTGATAAGAAAGAATCAGCTATATGCATATCTGTTATAAGAGCAATCCAGAAGAAGATTAAGGGCACTGTAGCAAAAACTGGTTTGCCATTCTAGGCAGCAGGGACTTGTATAGCAGTTAACATACTGAGGAAGCAAGGTGGTAAAGATTGGAGCAGCAGGCAGGAAGAAGATTAAAGCTTGTGGGCTAGAGTGTTAAATTAGGATATTAGTCTAGAACAACCAATGCTTTCTAATTACCTGCTACTCAGGGTGTGTGTGTGTCTTTTTGAAATAGGACAAGCTATTTATTACTTTTTAATAGCACCTTTATTCTGTGTCATTGACAAGCATATACTCAAAAATACATGAGCATTACTTTCTTGATAAAATAATTTGATGAGAATGATAAATTTCTCATGCTAGCATGGGTGGGGGAGATGATGGAAACAACCCCACCATTGTTGAATACAAAGCATATCATGTAGTTGTATGTGAACAAACTGGCAAACTTTCTTTCTGGATTGTTTGTTAGAAAAGTGTCCACTTATTGTGCTCCCATTCTGGGTAATAGGTCGTGCAGCAGATACCAAGTTCACTGGGAAGGGTTGGAGGGAGTATAGGGAAACAATCATAGTAGAAAAAGTATTTCTAATTTATTATAACATGAAATGTAAGTATCTCTTTTTTTTTTTTTTTGAGACGGAGCCTCAAGCTATCCCCCTGGGTAGAGTGCCATGGCATCACAGCTCATAGCAACCTCCAACTCCTGGGCTCAAGCGAGTCTCCTGCCTCAGCCTCCCGAGTAGCTGAGACCACAGGCGCCTGCCACAATGCCCGGCTATTTTTTGGTTGCAGCCATCATTGTTGTTTGGTGGGCCGGGCTGGGGATTCGAACCCGCCACCCCAGGTGTACGTGGCTGGCGCCTTAGCCGATCGAGCCACAGGCGCCGAGCCAGTATCTCTTTTTTTAAAACTAAAATAAAATAGAAATAGCTTTGGGGACGGTATCATTCTAATGAAGAGAATACAACCAAGTGGAATTTTGGAGGTCAAGCAATATATGTGAAACAGTTATGTTAGGCATGAAGCCTTCTTGGGGGCCTCTGCACTCACGTGGTATTATTGTTTACAAATCATAGGGTTTCAGTACATGGATGTTTATCATTTTGAGACTTGTTTTTAAGTTAGGAAGTAAAATTTCCATTGATATCACCTGATTTAATATTCTGCTTGGTATTTTGGGGAATGATTATACATATTGATTCAACATTTGGAAATCATAAAATGGAGTGATTTTTTTCTTTAAAATATGTCATTATTTTGGAACTCTTAAGAAGGCCAAGATAGTCATATTACTAACTAATGAAGTGACAAGGGCAATTATGAGTCTCTGGTGCACTGATGAGCCATTCCTTATGCATTTTTACTTATTATCAACCCTGACCTCAGGCTCACCTTCTCACATGGAGTTAACCCCTCATTATGTCACTCTAGTTCTTTGAAGCTACCCTCTCATGAATGTATAAACTCTCCAGATGAAACTATATGCTAAATCAAGAAAGGAGTCTGGGCTACTTCAAATCTCCAGTCTTTTCAAGTGCTTTGTTCTGTGCAGTTAAACAAAAGTAGCAATCACACAATACAGATAAAATACAAATACTGTTTGTATGTAGAGGAAAATTTCCAATAAAAACCACACATGAGAACTAGCCAAAGCCACAAATCGAATAATTTTAAGAAAACTAGCATGTCATATTATTCATAAGTGTAGTGGAATGTTATTGTTGAATATAGATGTCACTGATCCAAATATCCTATTACTAGAACTGTAGAATTTGTAGCTAATTTGCATCTATATGCTTGGAGATTACCATACCTACAAGAGCACTCTAGACTGGCAATGAGATGCCAGAAAAAAAATATTCAAACTGTCTACCTTCTTTCTCATTTTGAATTCCAAGATTAGGAAAATGTTTCTTATTTAAGCTAACTGAAATAATTCCTCATGTTCAAATAATGAAGTACAAATAAATATTCTAATTGTCTTTTTATCACTGTGTTATAGAATTGACTTTGGTCTTTGCAAATGTGGAATGAGAAAGAATAGTTATGTTGATTAGGCATATTGCTATGTGCTGGTAATGTATTAAACTCTTAACTGGCATATATTATCCAAACTATACTATTATTATTAACATTTTATAAATGAAGAAACAGATTCCCATAGAAGATAAATGGCTTTCCAAAGTCATGATGAAGCTAGTATTTGATCAGTCCTTGTTGAAACCAAAGATATTATATCTTAAAATACTAGGAAAAGTTTAAAGGAAAATAAATGTGAATATTTAGCAGCAAAGTACTTAAAATATAAGAATTAAGACATAATTGGAGTCAGGGGAAGTATGGATTTGGGCTGATACAGGCATGTAGACACCCTACAGAAAGAGCCATCTTTCTCCCCTCCCTACCCTTGCATAGTGAAGATTCAGCACCAACGATAGCAACCTAGTTGGCCAGCCTGCTCCACAGGAGACTGCATTTCAGTCCAAAGACCCAGAAAGAAATGCCTGTAGTTAGGATAGACTGACATATAACATAGCTCCAGAAACCAGCTTTAGATCCTCTGATATCTGGTTCCATTCAGTTGGGGGACTCAATGAATTTGTACAAGTCCAAATTCAAACAGTTCAGTCAAAATATATTTTTGACAACATATAAATTTAAATACATGCACATAGATACACACACAAACACAACTTGATGTTTGAGTTAAAAAAAAAAAAGAGTGTCACTGTATGTGTGAAAACTAAACTAAGGCAAACTCTCTGGGGTGGCATATGAGGCTTCAATATTTCAAAGTTAATAGCAGCCTGATAATTACCATCATTTAATTAAATTTTTGCAAGGTCAAATCCAAAGAGGCTTGTTATTTCCCTGTAGGCACTGAGCCCACTAGAAAAAAAAACCCCACCCAATAAGAAGGAGGTACAAAGCTATAATTTAATAAAACTTTAAAGAAATATAACTACTTAGGTAAAGACTATGAAGGTCTCTCACTGGACAATTACAGGTAGCAGTACAGTGTTATTTCAATAGCTGAATCTCCTTCTGGAATATGAAGTTCCCTAGTTTGTATTTTTTCTATACGAACAATTTCAAAACATCTAGCCCTTATATGAAATCACACATGTTTTCTTTTCTCTTTTTCAATCATCAAAGGGGTTTGATTAGTAAGTTAGCCCAATTAACTCTTTTCAAACATTTCACACTGTGCCTCACCGCACAAAGTATTTATTTGAGGTGCTGCATTTACTTGCTTGATCTTTATCCCTATTTTACATGAAGAAACTGAGGTATGGAGCCACCACATGAGGTGCTCCAGTTCACATAGCTGTATGTAGTGGAGCAGGATGTGAACCAGCCTTTTAGCTTTGAGTTTGTGTACTTAAGTATTTCACTGTTGCCTCTCAATACTCATATTACACATGCTTTTCTGTGGGTGGTACCTACAAAGTCATTAGTTATAAGACACCTTCTTTCTACCCCCTCAGCCCCACTTGAGAATCACTATAATTATATACTCCATTGAAAAAACTTATTAGTGTATTTGTGGTTCCTAGAGATCTAAAGTGCCTACTGTTTACTTCTAGAAAATAAATTTTTTTCAAGGAATTTCCCTTTTCTCTCAGTCTTTGTGATAGGTTTGTTTCCTCCCAAAAGATATGTTGAAGTCATAAGTCCTGGTGTCTGCAAATATGACTTTACTTGGAAGTTAGGTCTTTGAAATTATAATCAATTTAAGATAAGGTCATTACAGTGGGCTCTAATCCAATATGTCTGATATCCTTATAAGAAGAAGAAAACACGAGGAAAAATAGACACACAAAATACATGTGATGTGACACAGAGTCAGAGACTGAAGTTATGCACTTGTGCACCAAGGAAGAGGGAGGACAGATGGCCATCACCAGAAGTGAGGACTAGACAAGGGAAGATTCCACTAGGGTCTCAGAGGGAACATGGCACTGCCAGCACATAGATTCCAGACTTCCACCGTTGAGAATAAGTTGTGTTAAGCCACCCAATTTGTGGTACTTTTTTTTGCTATCTTAGGAACTAATAATAGTTTTTCATGTTCTATTTTTACTGCAGCTTGCATGGGGAGAGGTAAACTGGAGAAATAAAGATCGGAATATCTGCTGTGTGTCTATGCAAATGACTTTTTTTGCAACCAAACCACACAAAACAGATGAAAACATTCATCCATATAACTCAATAAACCTCCCTTAGCCATCATTTTACTGGGTAACTTCACTTTTACTTTCCCTTACCAACCAACCAAATGATTCACAAGCAACAAAAATAATTTACTTGTTTTCCCATTTTACGACTTTGACCTTGCCAAGTATGTGTTCTGACAATTAAGTTCACAAACTTGCCACTGTTAACTTATATTAGAAACACTGCACAAACAACTTGGTAAGTTTTCATCATCTGGCATGTCAGTGTCTCACAGTTTTGTTCCTAGGGGCACATGGTAGTGTCTTGCTGAGTGGCATTCATTATTGTTATTGCATGTTTTTTGTGTGCTGTCGCAAGAAAGTTATAACTTAGAGCTATGAACAAACATTTGTAAATTTCTTGTTAAACTTGGCAAGAATAGAAGTGAAATTGGAGATATGTTAGTCCATGTTTATGGGGATAATGCCATAAAGAAATGACACTAACCATCCAATTAAATGTTTTTCTGAGGTGAGAAAAATATCAATGATTAAGAGAGGTCAGGACAGCCAGTAACAAGCAGAGCTGATGAAAACATTGCAAAAATTGGTTGAATTGTGCTTCAAAATTGTCAGCGGACTGTGAGAAGCAAAGCAGACCAAGTGAATATTGATAGAGAAACAGTTTTTGTCTGAAAATTTTTGGCCAACAAAGCATAGTTCATCAATAATGACAATGCACCAGTTCACACAGCCCTGCCTAGAGATATTTTTTAGCCAGTAAACAAATAACTATACTATAATACCCTCCCTACTCAACTGATCTACCCTTCAATGTATTTTTTTTCTTTACCTAAAGGTAAAGAAAGTATTGAAAGGAAAACATTTTAATGACATTCAGTACATCAAGTGTAATATGTATAATGAGAGCTCGGATGGCCATTTCAGAAAAAGAGTTCCAAAATTGCTTTGAAGGGTGGACTGGGCGCTGGTATCAATGCGCAGCTTCCCAAGGGGAGTACTTTGAAGGTGACTATAGTGATATTCAGCAGTGAGATATGTAGTACTTTTTATAGGATGAGTTTGTGAATTTAATTGTCAGACTTCATAATTAAGTACTTTTAAAATTGTATTTCAGTGGATGTTTTAAAATAATAATCTGAAACAATGTTATAAAGAATTGATCCCACTTCTTGGGTATCACAGGTATGGGTATCACTCCATGCTCTACGTCCAAATCATACCCCTCAGTGGACTATTTAGGAAAAACATTTATGTACTGAAAAATTAGCCATAGTATAAAGATAAAATGATAGCCAGAAAGACACTTGGCTCAGTTCCAAAACAAAGAAAACTTCACAGTGGTTCTCAACCTTCCTAACGCTGCAAGCCTTTAATACAGTTTCTGTGGGTCGCGACCCACAGGTTGAGAACTGCTGTTCTAGAAGAAGGTTTCTCACTATGGTTAGAAATTTGCTTGTATTGACTTGGACTTTAACAAATAAAACCACACAGAATTTGAATTTTATAAATACTTCTCTCTTCCTTTAAATTAGTGTAAAACAGAACATCTGATTTTGGTAGAGATCATTACATATGTCTTAAATAGGGTTAAGTTTGTGTTATACATGTAAGTTCAAGAGAAACTATGAAATAAATTCTGGATACATCTTGTTCATTACAAAAGATAAAATAACACAAAATAAAAATAAGTAATTAACCAAAAATGAGCTAAGATAAAATGAATAAAATCTATAAAGATGAATAAGCCTGCCAATGAACTGAGAATATAAATATAAACTAATATAAAAGTGTATAAACTTACTAAAAAGAGTGTGCATCTAAAATGTGTACATTTAATCAATTCCATCATTCTGAAACACAACCTTTCAACTTATTCTAGACAGTTAGGTGATGTTCTTTCTTGCTTTATCACATGAACACCAACTGTCATTCATCTGACAGACTGTGACAGATTTCTGAGTGTTAGTTGAGTCTCCAACATTAGTTTTTAGCTCAGTTATGACTGATTATCTTAAATAGTTCAGCTCATGTTCTCTTTGATTTAAAAATCTAAATCTAAATCTATCTTTTCAGTGTACAGATGTACTCCTTGATTTTAATTCTGCTTTCCTTTTCCAAGTTCCGGGCAGGAGGCTACTTTTGTCCCTCACTACCTGAAGACCAGTCTGAGGTGACTGTTTACACTGAACACCTTTTCTTGAACTATACGAAGACTCTTGTGAGCTACGTTGTATCTTGGTTTTGTGACATAGAAAACTACATAAAGATTGCTCTAGTAAATTAAAGATGTAAAGTTTATATAACAGTATATGATACATTTATAAAAGGGTGAAGAAGCTCTTATGTAAGGATATGAAATTATTTCCATCAAGGTAAGTAAAGACAGCAAGGTGCAAAAAAAAAAAATACATAGCTAGATAATTTCTACATAAGGAGGATGGAAAGAAAAATACATCTTAATTTTGCTTGTATTTTCAAGAATTAATGGAAGAAAAATACAAGAAATTAGTAAAAGTGGCATGGTGTCTGTGGCTCAAAGGAGTAAGGTGCCAGCCCCATATGCTGTAGGTGGTGGGTTCAAACCCAGCCCTGGCCAAAAACTGCAAAATAATAATAATAAAAAATAAATAAATAAAAGAAAGAACAGGGAGTAGGATAAATGATTATAGTGTTATGATTGAAATGTTTCATTGAATATTTTTCTTGTTATTTGGGTTTTTTAAACTATGTAAATGTATTACCTTTAGGGAAGATACCATAGATTTTTGGTGGTAGTTATGTGTGATATAGTTCCACAGACCTATACACTAAACAAACAAACAAACAAAAAAACTGGGGAAATCTAAATATGGTCTATAGTTTAGTGGTTAGTATTGTACCAATGTCAATTTCCTGGTTTTGAGGATTATACTATGGTTCTGTATCTATAGATGTAGATACTATCTGTATAGATACTATCATACAGATGCATATTCTGTATCAATAGATGTAGATACTATACATGTGTATACAAATAGTATCTATACATATTCTGTATCTATACATATGATACAGTTCCACAGACCTATACACTAAAACCAACAAAGAACTGGGAAATCTGAATACGGTCTGTAGTTTAGTTGTTAGTATTGTACCAATGTTAATTTCCTTGTTTTGAGAATTATACTATGGTTCTGTAAGATGTTATCATTAGCTTAAGGAGATAAAGGATAAATGAGACCTCTCTGCATTATTCTGGCAACTTCTGAGTGAGTATAAAAATATTTTAAAACAAAATGTTAAAAAAAAAAAGATGTTACAGATATGGCTTGTAATTTGAAGAAATTAGCATAACTGAAAAGTGAAATAAACAACTTCTACTGAAATAAGGAAAAGAGATAAAAAATAATATTTAGAAGTAACAGGGGGATCTGACTATCAGTCTAATAAATAATTCAGGGACAGGAAAGAAAGCTAGATGGGCTTCACAATGGATTAAAACTCTTTAAGGAAAACAATCTACTCATTCTTTCCCCTTCTTTGATTACACCTTTCCCTCTCCTTTTCGTTTTCCTCTCTTTGTATCATTGTTCC
Organism: Galagoides demidoff; assembly: GCA_963574575.1. Taxonomy (NCBI): domain Eukaryota; kingdom Metazoa; phylum Chordata; class Mammalia; order Primates; family Galagidae; genus Galagoides; species Galagoides demidoff. The sequence continues at coordinate 43,068 of CAUYQV010107563.1, forward strand.
TCCCTCCCTTGACTCTCTCCCCCATTTTCTCCTTGTCTCCTTTTATCTTTCCGTCTCCTTTTTTCCTTAGTTTCCTTCTCTTTCGGTGTTTTGTTTTGTTTTTTCCTGCTTTCATTTTTTTCTATCCTTTCAGCTACACAAGTTTTCTATCATGGCTCAATCCCCTTCAAGTCTTCCTCTCTCTGACCCTTCCATTTCATTCCATCCCCACTGACTCCCCAACAGCTTCTTAGCACATAACACACACGTCTCATTCATGATTATTTATTTATAGCCTCTCCAGCCTCTACATGGCCTCCCACTTCCCATAATCTGAATTAACTAATCAGATATGCTGGTTCCCTAATTCAAATGCCTGCAAGAAATAGCTAAGTGACTCCACTAGAAGTGGTGCTCACTGCTGGCTGCTGCCCCGATGAGAGTGTCATTGGCTTATCCTGTGTTTCTCAGAGACAGAGGGCACAGGCTCTCTGGGGAAGATAAAGGAATAGGAGACACCTCCACTGTCTGCCTAACAGACAGAAAAGGACTAAAAGAATAGGAGACCATCTCCAAGTCCCGTGAACTAATTTAGCCTAAGAGGAAAACATTTTTATCTTACATCTGAAGTGTTCAGAAAGTATAAATTATATTGATTACAAGAAAGCATTAGGATTGTAAGTTATTCTTGAATGAAAAACAATATAAAAACAGGGCTATTTGAAAATGCTAGCCCTGTTGAACTTGTCATAATAATTGATCTGATTATGTTTCAGAGTAAATAGAAAAACTAACTTTTTCTTTTAGTATCAAAGAAAGAATCAAAATTTCACAAGGATGAAAGCAAAAGAAGAGACATGAATGTATAGAAATATTCTGTATAGCAGAAGACCTCAGAAACTTCATAAAACAGAATATCAGAAATCCCATTCATATCAGAAGAGGAAGATCTTGTTGTAAACATTTCTCCTCAATTATTTCCAAAAGTGAATGGTAAGATTATCTACTTCAGTGAGGTTGATAATATCTATAAATAAAAGGGAAATACACACAAATGAATTTCTAATGCTGTAGTTCCCAGCTTTTATTGTCTATCAGAATCACTAATAAATATTTTAAAGATAAAGATGAAATGGCTTACCCTAGATCTGTAGAATCAGAATCACTAGGAATTGGGTTGGGAGGAAGTGTCTTTATCATTTAATTTGTTGTACATCTTTCCAGAGGCTCAGGATGAAGATTGAAAATTAAGAATGTTCTGGAAACTTAAGAAGTTGTCTCACTGGTAATTTTTGGCTTATAAGATAAAGATAGGCTAGTGGCAGTTTCAGAAGTCCCAATAACATTAGTTAATAAGGAAGGCTACCCTGTTCAGACAGGTTATTTACTTTGTTTTCACTTGGGGTAAAGATCACCATTGATTACAGTGCCTACCATGTCCCATGGGGCCTGGGCCTTATGACCCCTCTGTCCTCCTGCTTACTCTCTAAGCTTCAGCTATGTGTACTTGCTCTGACATCCTTGAAAGTCCTATACTAGTTCCACCTCAGAGGTCCAGCATATGTTGCTTTATGTACAAGGAGGATCTACCCTCCATTTTTCCTGTAGCATTTTTCATATTTTGGGTCTGACAGCAATTATAGAAGTCTCATGAACATTTCAGTTAGGTCACTTCCTCTGTCAACCATCCAGTTTCATGATTTCCCCCACTTTTATGTGCTACTTGCTACTATTTTTTCTCATAGAGTTACCATATTTTGCCATGTATAGTGGACTCCTACGTCTAATGCACGCTTAAGATTTTTACCCAAACTTTCCGGAAATAACAATATTTTGTTTTAGTTTTTAACTCAAAGTTTTGTTTACATCTAGGTACCTCTTTTTATATTATAAAGGAAATTTAGCATTTATTTTTCAACATATAATGGTATAAGAAATTTTATGTAATAAATAATTACAAAACACACAAACAGATACAAGGTACAAGACATTTTAGATACCAGTGACAAATATACAGTATTTACACATTATAAAAGACCAAGTGTTCTTCCTGTCATCAGAAATACCATCTTCTTCAGTTTCTATATTACCAGTGTATTCTGATGATCCACTTTCCTCATGCCAGTAAATTTCACCATCCTCAGTTCCATGTATAGCATTGCTGATGCCACATTATTTAAACAATTTCACAACTGCTTTCTTCTTGACACTGTTCCATGATCTTAGGATCCAATCACAAACCTGGGCCATGGATTCTGCTTGTAGATGTTAAATCATTACCAGTTGACTGCAGTTGGGACATCTACTCATTCTTGATTAAGGCTTTAAAAGGCTAGCATATTAAGAGGTTGCAGTTGGCTAGTTAGGCCACCCGGCATCACAGCAAGTTGGGTTTTTAAGTCTGATATAATTGCTTTTGCACTTTGTGTAGCATAGGCTTTGATGTGCTCAAAAATCAAGAAAACTATTTTTTTTAACTAATCTTCCATGCCTTTGTGACCAGACTTTGTTAAACCATATTTTCATGCCTTCTTTTATTTGACCATCTTTTTTTCTTGCATGCAGATAATAGCTCCACTTAGACTCTTTCCATCCAGAAATTTCTTTTTTAAAGATGTTCATAGCTGGTATCTTTGTCCCATCAGCACAATAGGCTAAAACAGCAAAATATGTTTTTTCATGCCCACTAGTTTTGACAACCATGGTCTTTGCTCCTTTGACATCCACAGTTCTGTTGGATGACACATCAAATTTGAGTGGGACCTCATCCATACTGGTGATTTGGGACAGCTCAAAGTTGTAGGTCTTTTACATATTGATAACATAAAAAGAAATTCCAAAATGTGATTCTTATGGGCTGCTGGAAGCTTTTATTTTTTAATTTTAACTTTTATTTTTTTGTTTCTTTTTTTTTATTTACGACAGATCTTAGACATCCTTTTTTTGCAAAAAACTATACATCTTCCAAACACATAAAGAGTATTATGAAACATACATCAGCTATTGAAAATAAGACATTTCTAAAAAAGAACAAGTAAAATATAATTTCAGAGTGAGGAGGTCTTAAATTGGAAAAATGCAATATCAAACTTACTTTGCATCAATAAATGGAATATAGATCACAATATTTATATAGAGATTTAAAAACTTTTCCTATATGTTATGAGGAATATTGATATAAGTTAAAAGGCTACAAGTTCACATGTAACTGGGATGAACATATAGCTTATAAAAAAGGAAACTTTCTGGATGATTGAACATGATCCTTTTAATTATCAAGACACTTTCAACTCTTTGATGAAAAAAGTTGCTCAAAATTACATTATACAACATTTATGCCTTATCTTTATACATTACATTACATTATACAAAATTACATTATACAACAACTATGCCTTATCTTTCTAATAAGATTACATGACACAGGTCAAGTGCACTGTCTCAGGCCTGTAATCCTAGCATTCTTGGGTGGACAAGGCAAAAGGATCACTGAGGTCAGGGGTTCAAGAACAGCTTGAACAAGAGCAAGACACGACTTGTACTAAAAATTGAAAAACTAGCTGGGCATTTGGGGTGACTGTAGTCCCAGCTGCTGGGGAGGCTGCGTCAGGAAGATTGCCTAAACCCAGGAGTTTGAAGTTACTGTGAACTATGACTCCACAGCACTCTAGCCTAGGGCAACAGACACAAAATGTAAACTTTCATTATGCTTATTTAGACAGAGAAAAATGTGTAATATTAGAAGATTTTTTTTTTAAACAGTTTGTCTAGTTTGGGTTATCTCTTGTTATGTTTTCACAACTTTCACCATGTCTTAGACCTATGATTAAAGAAAGGTGAAAAAGTCTAAAGTAAAGAATCAGTGCCACACCACTGCTACTACTCATCCTCAAGTTTCTGCTGTGCAAAGACCAGGCAGCTCCGAGTATATGACTGGGGCAGGGCTGTAGTCTGTTTTCTCAGGGTAAGATGGAGGGGATGCTCTGGGCATCATTGAACCGTCCACTCCTCATCACTGGCTGGTTTCACACACAGAGTGATGTATCCAGGCAGGAAAGCCATCCACCCTCACTGCTGTTGGTGTGGACAGGATCACTAAATAGGGCCCTTTCTACCGTGGCTTCAGTGGGCGCAGACTCTCATCTTTAATCCACACCTGGCTACCTCGAGATTAGAGATGGAGTGGGGGAGATAAACTAACAGGATATCCTCCATTCACCCATTCTGAAATCTTTTCTCATTATTTTCCCTAGTGATGTTAGTTGGTTACTAAGTAAGTTCTGTTTCTCCCAGTTGTCTAGGGGGTCCCTGGTAAATTTCTTTTCTTTTTCTTTTTTTTATAATTTGAAGACTATTTTTATTTTACCAAGATCAACAAAAATACGTGCCTGTTCTTTCTAGGACTGTGAAGCACATAATAAAGAAAACAGTCATTATTTGACCATCATCCAAATAAGCAAGTTTTAAGCAAGCATTGTTTGTGTCCTCATGCTTGAGTCTTCTCTCTTCATAAAGTTAAAGCCGTTTAAATGTCCCTGAGAAATCAATGTTTTTTCCTTGTACAATCCTTTTACCCTTTTCTTATATCATCTTTGTTGAAACAGAAAACCCAGTTTGACACTGCTTCTAAATCCATGTCTTCATTTTCTGCGCCCCTTCTGCCACTTTGGAGTTTCTCTCACATAGCTTTTTTTTTTTTTTGGCAGTTTCCGCTGGGGCCTGGCTCGAACCTGCCACCCTGTTATATGGGGCTGGTGCCCTACTCCTTTAGCCACAGGTGCTGCTGTCTCACATTGCCTTCTTCTGTCAGCATCTAAAGAAGCTTCTCTTAAAAAAAAAGAAAGAAAAGAAACTTCTCTTCTTGCTGTCTCCACGATCTGATGACACTCTCTGGGGGTCGAGGCCAAAAGTGTCACTTCGTAGGCTCTGTTGCCATTCTCTTTAGAATATTTAATAATTGTTAGCTTACAGCTTATGGCATAAAAAAATTATTACAATATTTTCCAAAGGATTCTCTAATAATTATTATGAAAATATCAGCTAGATTGCTAGCTCCTGCCTGAAATGTACAATAAGAAATCCATTGGTCTTTGTTGGTCAAGAATGCTTTTGTGGCAAATTTGTCCTAAGTTCAATGAAATTGATTACCATATACAAGGATATTATTTTGCATATGAACATCTTTGTTGCTTTCTAGAGTTACACTTTTAATGTATAAACATAAATAAAAGAATTTAAAAACATTTATATAGACATGGAATTAGTACTGCTCATGTATAATGTGCAACATTATTTTTCCCTTAAAAATTTGGTCAAAAAAAGTGTGTATTATACATGGAAGAATATGGTATTTGATGAACAGGTTTCTCCAGTGATGACAAGCTCCCTAAGGGCAACAGCCGTGTCTGTCTGTTCACCATTATATTCAAAGTACCTGGTACAGTTTCTGCACATGGTACACATTCAATAATTCTCAGATATATTAATATAAAGGGACACAGGTGGACTACTTGTTTGTTGAAATAAGAGGTTTAACAAAGACCTAAAAGCCAGTGTAAAGCTACTGCACATGCTATTTTTCAGTAAATGTCTTTTGGAGACTTTAAAAATTACTTGATACCTGTGTTCTTTTTAAGAAGAATCTGGACACATTACGTTGATTCCATCTTTCTGTGTCTGCTTAGCATGAAAACAATGTAGATGAATTTTTATCATGTTCCAAGGGTATGTTTGGAATTATGTTATCTAAATAGATTTTAAGGCATATGCAAAAGAAATTCATTTAGGGGCTCTTGAGAACAATTTAACCAAATAGGTAGTGATTCTCCAGAGAGGCTAACACATAATTCAACAGGATACAATGATGGAGACACATGTCCTGTGGCTGTAGATAGGAACACCAGACACGGATATCAAATGTCACCATGAGGGTGGGTGATCCATATTGCTGGTGGGGTTGCAGGTCACATAAGTGACTCCTTAGAGCTGGTTCCCTCCTAAGAAATGGTTATGATTCATTGATTTACCCATATTAATTCCCCTGGGCAATAATGGGGCTCATTTTCCAAAGAAAATTAACTTGATCTTTCATTGATATAGAATACATTAAATTGATTCTTTCTGTGGCTGCTTAGCATGAAAACAAGCCCTTTATCTTGTACATGTATAAGATAATTTTTTTCATCTATAGTACACTTTAGCGTAAAAATAATACATGTTTTCTATGTTTAAAATTGAAACACTGTAGAATCCTATAAAGTAAAACAAGTCTCTCACCTTTTCATCCCTCTCTCTGGGGTTAAAGGGTCTTGACAATTTTATGTCTATCTTTTCCAAATACACACACACATTGCTGTGACTATGTTGTCAGTTAAACTTTTTTTAGAAAACTTAAATTCTTTTTTAGAATGAAATATTGTCTTTTATAGCAACTTGGATTGCTTGGATCGGATTATAGGATTATAGGCCATTATCCTAAGTGAAGCAATGCAGGAATGGAACACTAAATACTACATATTCTAACACAGAAGTAGAGACTAAGTTACACAGGGACACACAGAGTGGTATGATGGATTTTGGAGACTGGGAGGGGCAGGGCAGGAGCAGACTGAGGGAAGAAAAATTACCTACCACAGGTGTAATGTATACTATTTGGTAATAGGTACATTAAAAACCAGATATCATTACTATGCATTTCATCCATGTAATCAAAAACCACTTGTATCCCCAAATCTATCAGAATAAAAAATTTAGAAGTCTTTTAAAAAAAATTTAAAAAATACATCTTAGAACTTACACCCAAGATGAAAGCAGATTTTCCTAACAGGAGGGATGAAAAAGAATTGCTTTAAAAAGCTACCAACCCCCTGCGTCTTAACTTGAGGATTTAGACTCATCATTGGCAATAGTTAAAGAAGATAACTTTCCCTCTGCCTCACAAATGTTGTGGAATCTGATTCAAAATCCTAAACAATTAACTCTCTTCATATTACTAAATTTAAAATACCTTATGTTTACATTTTATTTTATAGTTCACTGGGTGCTTTCACTTTACATTAACTCATTCTACTATCACAGCAAATTTATGGGCTTCGGGGGCTAGTAAACTGAGGCTCAGAGAGGCTAAGTGGGTTGTGTAAAGACACACAGTGAGTAAATGGGAGACAAGTTCAAGCTTATAGTTTTTCACTCCCAATTCAGATTCTTTACTGTAAACCTGTGGCTGGTTTAAAAAATAAGCACTACGTGGGTGGTGCCTGTGGCTCAAGGAGTAGGGCACTGGGCCCATATACCGGGAGTAGTGGCTTCAAGCCCAGCCCTGGACAAAACCTGCAAAAAAAAAGCACTACTCACATGTGGCCCTGGTACAAATGAAATGTGGTCTTGTGACTCAGAAACTGAATTTTAAAACCTATTTAAAAATAAATTTAAAAAATGGAAACATGAACTTAATTGTTTTGGCAGATCTGCAAAATTTAGTGTCAGAACATTTATATACATTGAAAGTGTCATAGACAGACACTGGACAGTGAAGAGTTGGTATAAAAATAAGGATGCAAAATATGCCTTTAATAAATTTTTATAATAATTATATGTTGAAATGATATTTGGGATACATTGGGTTAAGTAAGATTTATTTATTTTAATATCTTTAAATAAGATATTATTACAAGTCATTTTACTATTTTTACTTTTCAAAATGTGGCCACCTGAAAATTTAATATATGCAGCTTACATTTTACTTATATTGGGTAATGTTACTCTGAATTATACTATCCTATCAATTTCTTGAGCACTGAGATAATTGGGCATATATTAAAATTTGCATTTTTGTTGTTTGTTCAATAATTTGACAGTGAGGAATATTCTAAAGTATTTCCTAAAATAAAATTTGGCCCAAGAAAGTGTCAAATCAGAGGCAATTTCTTAACTGCTGAGGGTATGTTTTAGTACTTTTCCAATGGGTGCATTTCACTGCAAATGAACTAAAATCCTAAATCTTAATCGATAGCTTTGAGAGAGATTCTCTGTGCTTTGATCAACTTCTGCTGCTTTGTGTTTTTTGACAAGGTTCACTTTTCTCCCTGACCTCATTCATACGAGGGCCAGAGGGAAGCAGCCCCTTGGGTCAAAATGAAATAAAGAGGGGCTTTCCCACCACAGCTCTTGACCTAGAAGTTGCTCTTCGATTTTCCCCCAAAGTCTCCAAAGACCAGCTTCTTTGCCCTGACTTCATTTCCTGCTGAAATGCCTAAGATAGTGAATGTAAATGCTTTATGAAGAGAGCAATAGCTCACATTGGTTAAGCACATGTGTCAGGCACCATGCTGCATCCTAATCTATGCAGTATCTCATTCAATCCTTACAGAGACCCAAGGACGTAGTGCTAGTATCAATCATAGGCTTGGCCAGCATTAGACAGTTTGCCTATGATCACCTATCTAGGAATAAGTGAGGATGGAGATTAAGCCCTTATCTATCTGATCCTGAATACACACTTTTCATTTACTATTACATTCTAGTCCTGAGATAACTGAGAGGGTTGATCCAGAACAAGGGTTTAGTCTGAGGTCTTGGATGACTGTCAGAGATTTTATGAAGATACCGATGTTATTGCTACATGTCAGCATATGACTATTTTTCCCTGGGGAGGCTCTATACCTTTCAAGACCCCATTAAAGAAACTCATCAACTATGAAGGGTGAAGCGCCTTTGGTTTACAGAGAAGGTAATCTGCTATTGAACTTTTTAGCTATGAGGTTGTAGTTGTTAATACAAACCTAAGTCATTCTTTTATACTAACGGTTTAAAGAAGGTGCAAGACTGAATACAAGACTGAATTCTTTTGAGAATTCATGACAGAATAGAAGGGAAGCAATCAATGAAACACCTCTTCATCTAACCTATGGGTAAGAATGAGGGAGTGACTGGTTTTTTCCCTAGTAGCTTCCACAAGATCAAAAAGAAGGAAAGCAAAAGATTATAAAAACACTTCCATGAAACCTAAAGTACATGTATATAGAATTTCAAACAATTAGAAACATTTTCAGGAAGTTATATGGCAAATGGGCAAATAAACACCAAGCAGAGAAGTCATAGAGAAGATGGTCTGGGAAATGACAAGTGTCTGGGCCTTCTTTAAATTTCCAGGTAGGTAAGAAACATGGCTACTGAGAATCATACATGTACCTATATATGTATAGCATATATACATAGGTAAGCTAAATGTGGTCTGAATATGCTCAGTTGGATATTTAGAGTATGTAACATTTGATGCAATTTTGAGGGGGAAAACATAACAGGTTGATTTTGGCAGGTGGAGAAGATGGTGATGAGAGAATATATGACCTGAATGAAAACCAAAACCGTGTTTACATGAAAACAGAAATAATGTTCTAAAGATCTTAAAGGGTAAACTGTGAAATTACTGAAATCATTGTTAGAATACTAACAAAAGTTATAAAGCAAGATTATTTGTCTAAGAATCTTAAAGAGTTTTTTCCCCTTAAGTATCAACTCCCTAGTCTGGGGACATCACTTTTTCTCCCATTTTCCTGCTGGATCTACCTCCAAGGAAGATGACTTAACTTGATTTCTCTCAGACATCGCATACAGAGGTAGCTAAACTCTTTAGCCAGTTCATCTGTTCTAATTCCATTGAGATGAAGACCCATTTCTTCTAAAACAACTTCATTGCCTCCCTCAAGAATGGTTTTGGCTACCTCCTATTTTAACTGGTGGTTATATATTTTTTTCTTCATTGGTCTAAAATTCTCTCAAGCACGCAGCTGGCTCTGATATCTTCATAGAGAAAATCTTATATGCTTGGCACTATATTATTTCCCCACTACGCTATTAGCTCTTTAAAGGCAATGTGTTTTTTTTCTGCTGTTCCTTGTATGGTAGCTGAAACAGGATTCTCTAAACAAACATGCATTTATTTGGAAGGGAATATTCAGTCTAGTGGGATTTGCAGTTTTAGGGAAATAAACATTTTGGTTCATAATACTTTAAAATATCTTTTGACATAATCCAGATCCTTTTGTGGAATATGGACATTCTATTTTACATTGATTCTGTACTACCTTAATGTCTATATCCTTCTCTGTCTCTCCTCCTTCTTGTATATTGCACAGTGATTTACTTTCACAAGATTCTTTCAACAGTAATATTTGACTATGAGTTCTGGACATGGGCAGACTTAGGTCAAAATCTACTTCCATCACTTACTAGGTCTTTGGACTTGGGCAAGTCTCTAGACCTAGTTTGGTGTTGTTCTAAAATGGGATCTACAATGTGCCCACCTCATAGTGGGGCTGTGGGGTTGACTGAGATCACACCTATGAAGGGCTTAGCAAAGCACTAGGCAGGTAACAAGTACTGTCTACATGGAAGCTATAGTGTTAGTCTCAAAAGCACATTCTTAGACCCACCAATTGATCATAGTCACATTGCCAGTTGTGTCTGAGGCCAGACAACATCTTATGATCCATGACTCTAGTTCCAAATATCTCTTGTTCTTCTAATATAATAATGGAAACTTTAATGGGACCTAAAGTTATTTCAATTCAGTGACTATAGATTGAACCCAGATTGCTGTCCAATTCAAAAGTTTTCATAACTAAGGTGGATCGAACTAACATTAAGAAAAAAGTAAGAAAAAGTATCCAATGTACTCAGCCCTACTATGAAACCAATTTATAGCTTTCTTACAAAAGCTATAACCCAATTATAGCCCAAGAATATGGGGAAAGGGGAGAGGGAAGGGAGGGGAGGAGGAGGATGGGTGAAGGGAGGGTAATTGGTGGGCCCACACCTACGGTGAATCTTATGAGGGTACATGTAATGTAGAATATAAATGTCTTAACACAATAACTAAGAAAATGCCATGAAGGCTATATTAACCAATTTGATGAAAATATTTCAAATTATATATAAAACCAGGATATTGTACCCCATGATTGCATTAATTTAAACAGCTATGATTTAATAAGAAAAAAAAAAGAAAAAAGTGTTCTATGGCCCAGATCCTGTTCTAATTCCCTTTCATCCATAATTTTTATTTGATGTTCACAATGACATTGTTATTTTTTCTATTCTACCGATGAAAAAAAAGATAGCACAGTGAAATAAAACATGCAAGAATTTATAGCTATTAAGTGGAAAGGAAGTTAGATCTTAAGAAAATAGAGTTTTTTTAAAGGGTTAAATCCATTTTGATTTGCAATTTTCAGATTTATCTATTTGTGGTGGATAACATGAGTAATTTCTTTTTAAAATTATTTTTTCCATTCAGATCAAAGGTTACAAATTAATAGTTAAACATACTGTGGGAATGCATTCTTTTTTAAAGCAGCAATATAGAGATCAATTAAATAGCAAATTAGATATACCTTTTGACTTATGTGCAAAGAAGAGAATTACTACCCCATTAAAGGGTTTTTAACTACTGGCTACTTAGGTAATTAGGAAGCTGTCAAAGCTTGTTATGTTATCTTGTAGTAATTGGTGTTCAGAATACCTCTCACTACTCCTAATCTGAATGGGATGTGATTAATATGCAGCTTCAGTCAACAAAAGTTCAAAGGGAACAATTTAATTATGACTCTGTAACTTCTTAATTTTCAATTATTATGATGTGGGGGTACTGCCCTTGAGAAAGGGCAGTTGAAAAACATTTACTACTCATATAAAATTATAGAAATAGATTTCAATAAGGATAAGACTTACTGTTGTGTGTTTTCAGTTTTAATAAGATAGGAGGATCTCCTGTGTACAATATGTACACATGTCTATTTACATGGTAACACGATAGCAGATTGAAGAATAGCTTTTCTTAAAGATTATTCCATAGAAGACTAATATTAGTGCTGTGGGTGTTAATAGGTCTTTCTCTATGAGCACTCCTATCAAAAAATTAATTTGAGAAATATTGGGCTAAATAAAGCCTAAAAAAACATTTTTCCCTGTAGAATTTCTCAGAGACACAAGTAAAGCATATAATAAATTATCAAAAGAGCTGCTTAATTCATTACATTCTTATAATGAATAAAAATCCTGAGCTTGGAGTCAAGAGACCTGGGTACTGTAGCTCTACCACTTACTTGCTTATTTAACACAGGCAAGTCCATTGGTTCACTCATTCATTCAATTCCACATAGAAGATTCATCTCAAACTCAAGCTGAGAAAAACATAATTCTTCGGTTTGCTCCATTAATCTGTTCTTTGCTCAATCTTAATTGTACCCTTGTATACAATACTGCTATTATCACATACAATACCATAATAACACTCCCCCATTTGCTCAAATCAAGACTCAAAGAGACATGCTTAATTTCTCGTCTTCCCTCACCTCCATGTTCTATCCTTCTGTAAAATTTGAAGGCTCAGTTTCTGAAACATATCTCAAATCCAACCATGGCTGTCCATTCACTGCTAGCACCCAAAACCTAGGCTTACTCATTTCTCACCTGAACTACTGCAGGCGAACATTTTAAGTGTTCTTCCTGCTTCAACTCTTGTTGACAGAGCATCTAGATGGCGTTTTATAGAATAAAATGGAAACCAGCCCATGCAAGCCTCTCCTATGACACTCACACTAACACCAAATTAAGTTTCTGAGTGTATGTAGATCCAATTATGAAAGACCCATAGTGAGCCTTCTGTGAAGTAGTAGTAGAGACTATCTTCATGATCTTGGGGTAAGGAGAGATTTTTAAAATAGGACATACAGGAAAATTGCCAGCCATAGAGAAAAGATGCATAACTTGGACCACATTAAAATAAAGAACTTCTATCCATCAAAACATACCATTAAAAAGTGATAATCCAACCTATATAGCAGTCTTTTATTAAAACAAATAATGAATAGAAAATTCATATGCAGTGTACATAAAGAAGGTATGTAACCAAATACCATCAATCAATAAAAGAGAAAGCAGAAAAAATCCCATGGAATATGGGTTGGAGATACAGTACAAAAATATACTACTTCTTCATCATGGCAGTGGTAACACACTTTGTAATAATTCATTGAGCTCTACATTTATGGTATGGTATGGTATATGGTTTTCATTTCAATAATGTAACAAAAATTTATGTACCCAAACTTTAGGACATAAGCTAGCCTCCTTGGAGACTGAAGTAACTTGGCCTAGTTTTAATACTTACTTATTTCTACAATGATTTTCAGAAAGCTAGTCATTTTTTTCCTTAAAAAGACAGGACATTTTATTTTCTCCCTGTAGGGTAGTACTAGCAGAGCATTTGTGAATAAGAATTGCATGATTATATAAAGCCCTAGCTCTTCCATATCATGAAACAGTCATTAATAAGTCATGGGATCTGCCCGTATAGTAACATTTAATACAGATAGACGTCTCACTGTGGTGTTTTGCATAAGATGAATAAACAAAGAATCAGAGAGTAAGGGGTATTAATATTTTAAGTACGATATTTAATTTGAAAACAGGATAGGAAGATGTTAGCATTGAAAGCAGATAGGCAAAAATGAATGAGAAATGGAGGACAGACATCATTCAAAATACGGGCTAGGTAAGAATACAAATAAAAGGAATTCTTGTCTTGCTTGACAAATAGCTTTACTAACTCCGTGCAGATGGCCGCATAATCTTCCATGGGCCAATTCTCCAGTAAGCTTAGCCAATGAAATGAAGTTTCCCAGACTCAATCTGCATTTTATTTGCCTCATTTGTGCTTTCACTGACTCCTTTGGATTCAACACAAATACCAGCCCAAGGGTAGCTTTACCTTAGCAAAGCTGCTTAAGATATAAATGTTCTTTTTGTGCCTACAGCAATGTCTCAGGTTACACTCGTGCCTAGAACCACATTCTGTTTTGCACTGTGGAGTGAGAAGCAGCATAAGGAAGAAAGTAATTACCACGGAAGGGAGATTTTCTATTTCTGCTAATTTGGGATTAGAAACAGCCATGAACTCTCAGCTGCGCAAAAGAGGAGATCATCATGACCTGAGAGCGAACTGATGGGAACTGAGAGGAAAGCAGGCTTCAGGACACAAGGAAAGGGCTTTATTAACAGGAATCTTCACTGGTTGCTAAACAAAGGCCTGTAAAAATTGGTATTGTAAATAAATAAATAAATGGGTTCCCATCATTTTAGGATGTTCACAAAAATAAAAATACCCCCTCCCCTCAAAAGCAAACCCCAAACTACCACTACAACAGAAATCCCTCTCTAAACATAAGAAGTAGGCCTGTTGAAAGATCTAAAATTGTCCTTCATTCCAGGCAAATAAGCAGATATAATTAGGTTTCACAAATGGGCCTTGCTTCAGGGCATCATGGAGGGACTGAGAAATAGTCCTAATTGGATATTTATATAATGTGCAATGTGGCCAGGAAACATCCACTATTAAAATAATTTTCTCGAATGTATTTTTAAAACACTTATGATGCATATGGAAACATCAGTAGGTGTCTTTAAAGCCGTGGAGAGGAGGGTTTATGCAAAACCAAGGGCCACAGGAATAAAGAGTATGGTAAGACCGTTCCACACAGGGCCCAGTTGGCCAGATCCACTGTCCTGGACTTCAAGGGACAGAGAGCAGTGCTTAATGCACCTGTCCTGTGATGGCAAGGGAAAAAATATCTTGTTGCCCCTGACTGTGATTTTCATGCACAATAATTTCAACCCCAAATGGAACTCATCTGTTCTCTCAAGGAGCAGGGTGGGGGAGCAGAGGAGGTCAGGGCAGAACAGCTGCCATTGAAACAAAGGAGCTCGATTAGGTTTTCATAGTTAGCAGGAGATGAATGAAGGGCAAAGAGCAGCCTGCTTCTCATGTAATGGGGCGATAATAGGAGCCTCATTTGGCCTGCTGTATTCTACTTGGCTTGTGTCAGCTTTTCCATTATACACTCGACTTTTCAGGAAGGTGATAATTCAATTCAGGAGTAAGGAAAAATAAAACGAAAGTAAATTAACCACAGGCTGAGCTTGGCAAATAGGGTCTATACTTGGGCATGCAGAGACCAAGGAAATATGAACACAGGTCACTTTTATTTCTAGCCCTGAGAACTGACTGTTCTCTGGCGTGCTTTCTTTGCACTGTGGTTGACTACAGGGCCCTGTGACTACTGAATTTCCCCTACTTGAAATGCAATAAGCCCCTATTCCAATTGTAGAATACCCAGGATGGCCCTGTGAAAAGTGTGACACCCAGGGGCCCGGCTCTCCAGATGAGGTAGTGTCCTTGCCTGATACCAGCCCCACAGAACAGAGCTCTTCTGTCAACCTCCCCATTCAGGTGTTCTCTCTTACCCTTCTAGTTACAGTTAATACTCAGTGTCTTGATAACTGTATTCCTGCAACTTTGTGTGGTACACTAAATACATTCCATTGCGACACCCTCTGGAAGACCCTCTCAATATCCCAATCTCAGTGCTGAGATAGTTAGGTGCTTGGAAAATACTTACCAAATGAAATTCAAAAGATGCTTCTTGCAATTCCTACCTTTGGTGTGTGTGTGGGGAGGGGTTCCTCCCAGTCTTTTGCTTACTCCAAATATTCTCCTTACCTCAGCATGTCAACTTCAGAAACTGGAGAGTCTCACATCTTTCTTTCTAGTCCAGACCTCAAGGAAGAGCTCCTGGCTCACACAGTCAACAATTCCCTCTTAGATGCGCCACACAACATCCAGCTCTGTTTCCCAAAATAGACTCCTTAACTCACTCCTCACCCTGCCTGATATTGGCTTATCATTTTGCCCTACAATTTCAGCCACTCAACTCCTAAGTCTGGGCTTCTTTTCTAAGATTTAACTTTTTGCCATACTGCTTTCATGAATTTTCTCTCACTTCATTCATTGGTTGAAATATTTAAAGCAAATCTCAGACATTCTTTTATTTCACCCATAGTCACAATACCATTATCACACTGAAAAATATCAAAAATATTTTTTTAAAATAAGACCAAGACAAAATTCACAGAAACTGAATTTGATTGCGACTTCTTTTAAATCATTTAAGATCTATAACAGTTACTCTTATCCCCACTTTTCATGCCATATATTTGTTGAAGGAACTGGATATGCAGAGAGGTTTTGTTGTTGTTGTTCAGACAAAGTCTCATTATGTCTCCCTCAGTAGAGTGCCTTGGCATCACAGCTCATAGCAACTTTAAATTCTTAGGCTTAAGTGATTCTCTTGTCTCAGCCTCTCAAGTAGCTGAGACTACAGGTGCCTGCCACAACACTTGGCTATTTTTTTTGTTGCAGTTGTCATTGTTTAGCTGGCACAGGCTGGGTTCAAACCTGCCAGCCTCAGTGTATGTGGCTGGCGTGCTACCCACTAAGTATGGGTGCCAGCCTGCAGAGAGTTTTTTTTTATATAAAGTTATTAATTTCTTGTGAGACCTAAATGTCTTAAAAGCACTTTTTCATGAATGTTTACATATAAATAGATAGGCATGGTCCAGATCATTGATTTTCAGCCGGTATGCTGTGGTACACTGGTATGCCATGAGAGGATCTTAGGTATGTATGAAGATTTTAAAAGGTCATTCATTGAATGATTTTTTAATAAAGTTCAAAGCACAGTATGTATCTTCCTTTTTATTTATTTATTTATTTTTTACTCTTTTTTGATCAACATAATTTAAGTGTGCGGTGGAAGTTTAACTACTGGTTCAAGAGTGCCATGAAACAAAAAAGGTTGAAAACACTGTTATAGATCAACATTTAGAATATTTTCATCCCCCCAACCCAAAAAGTTTCTTTGTGTTCCTACCATTCATCGGCTACTCTCAGAGGTAAACAATATTCTGACTTCTCTCAGCATAGATTGGCTCTGTTTATTCTTATAATTTATGTTGATGGAATTATGTACTATGGCTCTTTTGTACCTTCCTTCTTTGAGTCTGGTCCTTGTTGTTGAACACATTTGTCATGTGTTCTTTTTCACTGCTGTGTAGTTTTCAATTATATGCAACACATCACAATTCACTTTTACTCATTCTACAGTTGATAGGCACTTAGGCAGTTTCCAATCTTGGCAAGTGGGAATAATGCTGCTAAGAGCCTGCTTGTATAATCTTTTTGAAGATTTATGCTCAATAGTAGGATTGCCACATCACGGGAGAGAGACATATATTTTATTAGAAATTGCCAAACCATTTTCTAAAGTTGTAGCATTTGACTTTCTTGCTTGTAAAATATGAGAGCCAGTTCTACATTCTCACCAATACCCAATATTATTGTTCTTTTAAGTTTTAGTCATTCTGATGGATTTGTAGTGCTAGAAATTTTTTTTAATTCCTAAATCTGTGGTAAGAAAATTAAGAATAACCCAGTGACTTTGAGAAATGTTAAGACTTTTGGTGATTTTCAACCAATGTGCTGGGGCACACTGGTATGTAGTGAGAGGATCTTAGGTGTGACTTGAAATATTGTTCAAGATTATTCATTAAATTATTTCCTAAAGAAGTTCAAAGCACAGCAAGTATATTATTTTTTCACTGTTTTTGTTTGATCAACATAATTTAAGTGTGCCATGGAAGTTTAACTATAGGTTCAAGTGTGCTATGAGATTTTTAAAAAGGCTGAAAAACGCTGCTTCGGTAGAAGCCCACTCTTTTAAAGTGATATCTTCTGATATGAATAAAAACTCAAAAACACTGAAAGAGAAAAAAACTCAAATCTCATCTAATTCTCTCCTCTTTCAAAATGCGTTGGCTGAAATGGGCACCTGTGCAGATTCATTATCAAAAGCCTAACGACAACCTGTTCAGCTATGGCAAGGTTCCCAACAGGAAATTTCAGGGCTTGGCTTCTGGTTAAAGTTGATGTATCCTTTTACTTATAGCATTTACCTAACATGACAGGATGTGCTAAATTGCACAACCATTTATCCAGGATTCAACTAATCAATGAGTATTTTTCAAGTTATGCAGTCATAGAAGGAAGTTGAGAGCTGATAAAAACAGCCATGTGCTCTCACAGCCAAGAATGATGATCCATTCCTGCTTCATGCTATGGGATGGGCACAGGGAAGATGAGCTGGGAAGGGAAGTAACATTTGCTAAGTACAATATGCCAGGCATTACGCTAAGACCTTTTGAGCAGATATAATGTTGAATCTAATTAGGTTCTCACTAAAATACTTCAAGGTGGTTTTATTACTCCATTTTACTGAGAAGGACACTGATGCTTGGAGGGTTTAGGAGGTTTCACTATAAGAGCCCAGGGCAAGGATGCACCCAGGAATGCAATAATGCCGTGGAATTTTATCTTGCAAGATAGATGAGGAATATATTAGATTTAGAGACAATATTAAAATTACGCACAAATTACTCTAAAAATACTAATTGCCCATAAAGTAGGACGTCACTGACTTGCTGTAGTACATATGCCTACTAAAGTTTGAGGATCACTAAGTGAGACTTATAAGAAAGAACAAAAAACATCATATGCAGATTCAGGGCTCTTTCCTTCTTTGCATTTTAAGATAGTTATCAAATTTATAGGGTGAACAAGGATAGCTGAGAAGTCTCAAGCATTCCTGCTGTGTATAGGGTTTACTCAGTAAAGCATTAATTCTGCATTATCATACAACACGTTACATCTCTTTTCTGTTCAGAGAATTTAACAACATAGTAGAATCACAGCTTCAATGACGGTTGCCTCCAAAATCAGCCACAGAGTGAAAAATGTACACAATAAAATTCCTTTGGGTTCCTATGGTGTTATGAATAAAATGGAATTTCAGAAATAAGTGCCCCAAATCCTAGTATATCCCAGGACAAAAAGGGAACACTATTCATCTAATTGTAAACTCAAAGTCAGAGGCCCTTTTCTGGAATCAGCTAACCAATGGCTTAGTCAGAACAGATCTGGGATCAACCTGGAATTTTATATATTTCAGTAATATGTCTTATTAAAATAAAAAGTGTGTGGGGTCATACTCATAAAATCATTATGTACTTCATGCAAATGCTCAACTTACTAGAAAATGAAAACCACCAATTCTCCTCTTCACAGACACAGTGCTTTAGGCATTCCCAGCCTTGACTCTGCTATGATGCTTGAAATGGATGGTGCTTTCCAGGAAGCAGAGTACACTCAGAGTACTGGGTTATGCATTCCATGAGTTTGCTTTAAGTCTCTTTCTCTCTAACCACTTCTACCATTTACTTGCTCTGTAACCTTGGACAAGTCACAGATCCACTCTATGTTCTTAGTTTCCTCATCTCGACAACAGGAATAATGACAACTCCACAGAGTAGATGAGGGATTATGGGCAAGATGCACAATGTGCTCAGAACAGCGCCTGATCCATAGTTAGTGCTCAGCACCTGTTGTCCAGGATCACAGCCATCGGGAATGGAAAGAGAGCACAGTGGATCCACTCTCTTCTGTGGATCAGAAATAAGGCAAATAAAAGAAGTAGAATAATGGCACCACAAATGCACTTATCCTATTGAGTATCCCAAGTAATATAAAACCTTCCCATAAAAGATAACATACAAATTCATCTACTCCAACAGAAGCATCACCTCAACTAAAGATCCCTAATGACCTTATCGAATTCTAAAATAATTGACAGATTCTGTGTGAACAATGCCCCAGACCATTAATGAATCCAAATATGAATTCTAAGTTGATTGTAATTCACCTATATGAACATGGTACTATAAATAAAATTAAATATCATAATGGTATTCTCCTGGCCTTCCTTCCTTTCATGAAGCTATACGCTTCATTAGAATGGTTAATGTGGAAATTGGTGCCCAGCAAAATAAAAACACCTTAGAACTTGATGTCACAGCATGTTTTCAGCATTCCTGATTTTCACAAGACTAAAAATAAATTCTTAACATGATATAAAGATAATCTCAAGGGCAACATGATGAAGAGGAAAAAGCACTGAATGAGAAAATGAGAATCCTAGTGTTATAACATAATTTGTTTTTCTGCAACTTTAAGTTATTTTGTTATGTACAAGGCTGCAAGTTTATATCGATCCTGTCCCTGAGCCCCAATTTACTTATCCATAGAACCTCAATTAAAATATTTATCATGCCCATCATGCAGGACTGTTGTAAGAATCAAAGGGGATAGTGTTTTCAAAAATTTAAAATGCTAACATCTTGTAAAAAAAAATTCGAAAGTCCTTGAATTTCTTATTCCACAAAATACTGTATAAGAATAAAAAGTCAGTTGCATACCATCATCCTATTGATCAACATCATAATTACTCTTTATCAAATGTTATCTTATTTAATTCTCCAATCACTTTATAAAATAGATAACCATCATTATAACCATTAGGTAGAAAGAATAAAGGGGATTGAGGGTCAGAGATGGTAAGTTAATCACCCAAGGACACAAAACTGATAAGAGACAAGATGTGAACTTTATCTGAAGAAAGTGGGTATTATCCTGAGAGTGAATATGGTTACATTACTGTCATTTCAAAACTATTTCTGACATGATTTAAGCTAACTACATCTCCATCTTTGAAATTCTCCCCAGTCCCCAAAGTCCTATGGCCCAGATTTTAGATCCACAAGGGTAATATAATTTGGGTTATAGGGGAAAAAGATTGAGGGTCTACTCCATGCATGCTCACATCCTTTGTGAGTGGAGATAGAGTTGTTTTGTAATGATGTGAGACTGCTGGTTTATACCATGCTTCCCTTGAATCATTATGCTAATCTGCCTAAAAAAAAATCACTCTTTACTACCCACAAATTTTCCTAATTTACTTGCCAGGCTGCATTCATCAAGACATAGAGCACTGGAACTGCTTAAAAGTAAAGCACAAAACAGGGCAGAAGGAATACCACTACCTTTGTAACTTACAGAGAGTGATTGCCAGCCAGGGTTGTTAAGTGGATCAATGGTATTGAAAGAATGAGCTGTGGTGTGCAGAGTATTGACCATTGAAAGGAGTGATGGACAATTATAGCTCTAGTCCAATATCAGTGTTATTAAGGTCACTGCTGAAATATATCTCAGTGACCCACTTTTAAAAGTTCTTTTATGCTTGATTACAGATTTTTCTTCTCCATTACATTATTCTGTTTCTCAAGTGCTTCTTTCAGAATCTTAATGACAGTGAATACTCAAATTTGGTCTGTGAACCAGCAGTGTCACCTGGAAGCTTGTTCAAAAAGCTAAATCTCAGGGCCAGGAGCAGGCCTATTGAATCAAAAGCTGCATTTGAAGACAGTCTCTAGTGATTCATATGTACCTTAAAATTTGGAAGTACTGGCCTAGAACAATGCTAGCAAAATATGACATGTGGACAGAAAGCAACTGTACAGCCTGGCAAACCTCAGGTTCCCACCAGAGACTACCAAATGAGAATGTGCGGGGGTGGGGCCCAGGAATGCATGTTTTAAGAAGCTCTGCAGGTGATGCTTAGAGATGCTACAAGTTTGAGAACCACAGGTCTAAAGAACTGTGCTGAGTAGAGTTGCAATGGTATGCCTGAGCTTAGTGCAAAAACATGTGTTGCATAATTAATACTCTGTTCCCAGGTGCAAAGGAGGAAAGTGAACGCCTGTGCTGTGTATTTAGTATTTTTGTTCTAGACAGAACACTTGATACATAGCTCACATGCTTTCAGACCAAATACGTAGAACTTTTGAAAAAGTCAAAGTAAAAAAAGGATTAAATCCCATGTAGATAAAACAAGTGTAGTAATATACTGAAACCAGGGAATGGATAATGAGATTCATTATACTATTCCTTCTATTTTGGAGCATACATGAAATTCTTTATATAAAAAAATTTAAAAACCTATCTGGAAACACATTATTGGCTGAGAATTTAGGAAATACTCAAAGATTGATAATATCTTGTTGAGAATGAGGAGAAAGGAAACTTCCATATACTATTGGTGGGCGTATAAATGATTATGACTGTGGTGAAGGCAATTTGAACCTAGTAGAACATACAAAGACGTTGCACACATATTGACCCAGCAATTCTATTTCTAAAAAGCTTATCTATAGAGAAAGTCACCCATTTGTGTAAGGATACAGTATAAAGATGTAGACGGTGGCTTTAGTTATAATAACAATTTGGAGAGAATTTATGTATCTACCAAGATAGGATAGTTTAGAAATAGTGATTTGCTCATATTATAGACTGTTATACAATTATTTCCAAATGATTTATGGCTTAATGTATTGATCTGAAAAGCTGTCAATGATATAACTTTGAGAAGGGCAAAATGTGTATTATCCCCTTTTAATAAGATGAAAAGATGACCGCAATGCTTACGTGTTTTGCTCTATATAGATTATAAACAGACAGGTGGCATGAGATCTAGCGGTGGTTACCTGGGAGAAGTGGAGGAGTACATCTACTCTGAGAGACTGTCCGTCACCTTTAACTTATTACAAGTTTGTACTGTTCTTTCCACCTTTTGCATCTTAGGGTCCATGCGACATAGTTCTAGCCAATGAGATCTAAATAGATATTGCTTAAAAAACTCTTTTAAGTTCTGAAAAAGCTTGTTTATGGCTCGTCTCCACTTTTCCAATCGAGACCAGACAGATACTTGAAGAAGGAGAAGCTGTTTTGCAAGCTTAGAGCGAACAGTTTTGTGCTTAGAAATTGCACAATGGGAAGAGGGAAGAGCTTGAGTTTCCAATGGAAGTATAAACTCCCTATTAGCCCTGGGTGATTCTACAAATAAGTTAATGCTTTTCATGTTGAAGTTAGTGCTTTTCAGGTTTCTGTCACTCACAAACAATTGCCAGCCAAACCATTACTTAACTGTGTAGGTGTCCAGGCACATCTAGATATATCTAAGACATACACACAAATATACACAAATAGGTTTCACTTGATCATGTACATCTGTATTCACGTATTCCCACTCTGCACAGTGCCTGGCACAGAATTTCCACAGGGAGTACATGAATCTATAAAAGAATAAGATATACAGTTATCTCTAAATTGTGGGATTATAGATGATTTTAATTTCCTTTTTATACTTGCCTACATTTTCTGAATATTTAACATGAGGAAAAAACAATAAAGCTATTTTTAACAATTATTAGAAGTATACAGGGAAGCTGTGTGGTACAGCTTGATGAAGGAGAACTGTGTTATTCTGTAGATTTCAACATATTACAGATCAAAACTTTTTTCCATCTTTCCCCTCCCTCCAATAAAATATTTAAAAAATAGAATGAAATCCTGATAAAACTTAATATACAAGATGGGATTAGTCTGATCCCCCATCAGGATGATAAAGGAGGTTTACTCCATAATTATATTACACATTTATAAAGAAAAACTTGGAAACTGGTTTCTTCTACATTGATGGATGTCTGAATACAAACCATAAGAAATAATAAAAAATTAAGCATCTTTGTTTTCTGCTAAGAATTCACATATGATGTACAGTGTTTCAATTGAAGGGACATATTTATCATACCTCTTGGGAAAACTTTGCCCATAAATCTCCTGAAAACCCCCTGAGTGTCATAACAATAACTTCTGCAACATTTTGGAAAGGGGCATGGCATTAACACTTTATACCTGTGGTCTCAACTGGGCCCTTTGACAATGTCTGGAGACACTTTGTGCTGTTATAACTGGAGGTGATACTATCATTAACTAGTAGGTGGGGCTAGGGATGCAGCCAAACATTGCCCAGGACAGCGCCCATGACCAAGAATTCTTCAGCCCCAATTGTTAACAGTACTGAGGTTGAGAAATCTATTTTTTCTTTGTCTTATGATTTAGGCTGTAGCTACCTTTACAAAGAGTCTGACTACCTGGACTTTTGTTTTGTTTTGTTTTGTTTTTATTGGGTTATTAAATTACTAATTGGCTGATTGAATGTCAACATTTAAATTGTTTTTTTTTTTCCTAGTCTTAGAATTTTAGCAGTGGATATATGGCCACTTTACCTGAGAGACACCTTCATTCAGTGCAACAGTTTCTAGACAGCACCCCAGGCACCAAGTTAACATGGTCCCTATGCTCAGTACTTACCCTAATGAAAGACAAAAACCTCCAAATCCTGAGCAAGTAGCACACCAGTTAAGTGGTTGCATGTGGGGGCAGAGAAATGAATTTTGACCCAAGGCCCTGCACTAAATTCCAGTTAACTATTCCCTTCTTTCTGTTTACTAAACAGCACAGCCCTGCTTACTGGTCCTTGCATCATTCACTCATCTATTTGAAATACTCTTTCTTCAGAGTGGACAAATAGGCATAGGAGACTCAGAAAGCAGGAAGGTCCAGGGGAACTATGCAAAGAGAAATTCCTAATGGGTACTAAGCCCACAAACTGGGTGAGGGTCACACAAAAGCCCACACACTTTATCACTTTGCAGTACCCCAAATCTACACATGTACCTGCTAAATCTATAAAACATTTTTAAAAGAAGAAATACTCTTTCTTCAAATGTTTTGTCTGCTGGCTCTTCTGCTCAAATGTCACCTCCCTCCAAGAGGGCTTTCCTGATGATCCTGACTTGTGATATCGCCTTTATTTATTTATTTATTTATTTGTAGAGACAGAGTCTTACTTTTTTGCCCTCGGTAGAGTGCAGTGGAGTCGCTCCAGCAACCTCCAACTCCTGGGCTTAGGCGATTCTTCTGCCTCAGCCTCCCAAGTAGCTGGGACTACAGGCGCCCGCCACAACGCCCAGCCATTTTTTGTTGCAGTTTGGCTGAGGCTGGGTTTGAACC